>VWPU01012831.1:0-53260 GCA_013398955.1 Callaeas wilsoni | reverse complement strand
CACAAGCACGGCGACCCCGGCACGGCGGTCACGGCTCGGCGGGGCGGCCGAGCCTGCGGCGTGCGGTGCCGCCCGCCCGCGCCTCCGCCAGCGGCGTAAGCAGCCGGTGCCGAGGGGCCGCCGAGCAGCTGTGAGACCGCCGGCCCCGGCGAGACCCACCGCTCAGCCCCGGAGCCACCCCCTCTCCGCCCTTCGTACCTGACCTGCGAGCAGGGGCCCCGGCGCGTGTCCTTCGGGGCTGATCCCCAGCGGATCCCGACGTTTGACAGTGCAGTGCCGGGGACGTTGCTCTCTCAGTTACAGCCCCCGAGCCATAGTGCTATCGGCGCGTGCGGGGGCGTACGGGTGTATTTTGCGGAAAGTGCGATTGTATATAATTAAGATGAGCATGAGGGTTGTACGTGGGCCCCCTAACATTGCTTTTCCTTCCAGTTCACCGAAAATGTCATTAAATGGTTTCGTTAGCGTATTCATTTTTCACCGCCTTTTTTTTTTAACACTAATGCATTTACAGTGCCATTGGTAATTAAAACTGGAGTATTAAATTAATTGTGTTCCTAAAAGTGCTAGCCAGGTTGGAAGACAAAAACCACAGAAAGTCCACATCCATTATAATTCATCACGACTATGTGCAGTGTTTATATAAAAAATCTACAGAATAACTGTAGGAAGTCCTTAGAACTATTTAGGTGATTAATATCTGAAGGCTGATACCTAAATAATCCAACAACTGAAAATGCCGTTTCTTCAAATAAAGGTCCCGTGATGTTTCCTGCACCTGTGCATGGCTTGCTTTCTTCTGCAAGTAAAGGCAGCAATCGGCACTGCTGTAGCATGTGTGGCTAAAACCTAAAAGAATGTGTACATACAATCCATTAATTACTTTATTTAAAAAACATCAGGTTCTAATCAAAAGCACTGAGAAATGTTAATGTTCACTTCCTCAAATTAAGTTTATAAAGCTTGAACTGCAAACCAGGTTAACTCCTGAGTCCTTCCAGTTTATTTTCATTTATCAGCTGCATTCCCTTTCAGTTTTAAATTTCTTTCTAGCAAAGGGCACAAATGCTACTTGAATTAATGCACTTGTATCTAACATCTGGTAATTTTTAGTCTACTTCGCCTGAAAACTGTACAGTACGCCATGCTTATGGCATTTAGTGTTGCCAGCTCTTAGGGTTGCAGCGAGATTTTGCAACACTTAGCTTTGTTTTAAGCTCTTCAGCAGATGCAATTAAATTGGAACCTCAGGTCACCTTAAAAATAATTACGTTCCTAAATCTCAGGTTTGAGAGAAATGCTGGAATATGCAGCCCCAAAAGGCTTACGAATTAGAAAAGAAAGAAAAGCTTTGAGTTTCAAATTTTTGTAAATCTTATTATTTTTTAAGCCACTATCATGATGTTTGGGAACCTGGCTGCTTTATTTTCATGCTTGTATTGTCAGCACAGCATTATTTTAGCACTAGTTGGTATCCATGAAAAATGCATGAGCTGATAGAACTGTGACATCAAAAGCAAATTCCCTTTTCCTCTTTGCTCTCTCTTGCCCTCTTTCTCTTTTCTTCTCACCTTTTCCTCCTCCTCTTGTTCTTCCCCCCTCATTATTCCCTCGGTGATTTTCCAGTGAACAGATCCTCACTGAGTAATAGGGTTGCACTGTGTTTTCATGTTCTTAGGACAGAGAGGAGCAGTTCATTTAGTTTTCACCTTTGTTCTTTCAAATCTACAAATCCAGGCTCTGGTTCTTCTTCCAACAAGGTCAGCAGGACCTAGAACAAGTTTTTATGATGCCAGCTAAATGTCTACTAAGTGGGCATTTGGAAATCAATGTAAAATAATTCTGAAACATAAAAAAAAGTACTTTCCTTCCACGGGAATATTCATTTTATTTTAACATTGTGTTTAATTTTTACAATAATTTGGGACTTTTTTACAAATTACTGAAAGTACTTTTAATTCAAGATGCAGGAATGGGATGATTGATGACATTCAGTGGGGTTGTTGATGTGGATTTTACCACAAAACAGCAAAAATGAAGCTGCTTTCTTTTTAAAAGATGACTTATATACTAAAAGATATATTAAACATAGTTCCCTAGTCAGGGAGATTGCAGTTCTCATTCACAGAACTTTAAAAATAGTTGTATTTGGAACATAAAATCTTATAAAACACTTGGTCTCTATGCTTTACATGGGTAGAACAATTTCCTAGGGACAGAGTCAACCGAGGCTTGGGGCAGCTTCCCCCACCCCTGCCCAGCTGCTCCTTCAAAGCTCCCCAAAATCTGAAAATTTTATATTTCTTTTCACTGGATCCTTCCAGTATTACATATGCATTTCCTTATCCTATTTCTTCCCCTCTTTAAACTGACGAGAACTGCTTTACACAAAGATGCTCCAAAATTTTTATTCAACTATGTCCATTACGAAATGATTCCATATACTACTGTTGTTATTCTGAAACAAGTAGAGCACATGCAATATTTTACTAAAGGATTGTCACTTTAAAATCACGCTTAAATTTATGTTGGAATAACTAATATTTGTCCAAATCATATACTTGGAACAGTTCAAAAGCAGAATTTTTACCTATATTATCATCCAACTGGGAGAGTATTTTCTGCATAGTGTGTTTAGCCACTTACTCTCTTGCTTTTTTTATTCTTTTTATTTTTGCCCCAAAGTTGCCACTTTGTTCTCTCAAGGTTTTGCTGAAGTTAGAGAAAAAAATAATTGGATTTCTTCATAAAGAGCATCCTTGAACCTTGAATGGCATGCTAGGTTCTCAACTCTAATTTTTGTAAAAAACATATGGTTGAAAAGATAAATGTGCAAATGTGTAAATGATAGATTGCTAGTGAGTTGTTCTGTCAAATGACATGATACCAATAATGTCTACCTTTTTCCCAGTTTGCTGGATCATATATAAAGGGACAAGTTTAACATATATGTAAGCATTGACTCATTTTAATGCACTGAGTAGATTTGGGGGAAATGGTGTCATCTCTTTCGGCTCCAAATGCTGTTTTGAAAATCCTTCATTTCTGTAATGTAAACATTAACCAAAGATTACTTTTTAAAGCTCAGGGCACCCAGCAAAATATTTATCCAGTTATGCATTTTATAACTTACTGATACAGCTTTTTTCACCTTTTGCCCTTTCTCTGTCACCTTGCTAAGTCAATTCACTCTTTTGATCATATACCTTTTTTTAGACTTTAAAGTATGTGAGCAAAGACAATGTGCTAGTTTTATCAATCCACTCCAGCTGTGGGTAACAGTAACATTTGGTCTATTGTCTTTTACTGGCTGTAAAGCACTATGTTCAGTGTTTAATAACATACTCACTTATAAATAACATACTTCAGTCAAAAAAAGAAACCATGGGAGAAGTACACATGATTTTTCACAACGCATTTAATCTTTCTTTCATTCTAGTGCAGTTATATTTCAACATGCTTTTAAAGTAGTTCTGTAATCACAAGGACAGGAGGTTCCTTATTCTGGAGCTGCTGGATGCATTCATTACTTTGTTGCTTTCACAAGTCACAAATAAAGGTAAAGAATCAATCCCTTTTAGCAGTGAATTTTTGGTATGGTCACAGTTTTTGGTAGTTTCTTAATAATCTTAAGACAGGCATTCCACAGTTGCAAATGCAGGCGTAATTGTTGGGTCTGTTGCTATCATAGAGGGCAGTAAGTCACGGCCAGAGTCTGCTTTGGCTCTTGTTGAGGTTAAAGAACACCCAGTACAGAAGAGCCCATCCCTCCACAAAGCCCTCGGGGAGCACTGGGATGTTTCTTATATCATTGGATTTATTCTGTGGAAAGGCATTCCACGTTCTTAATTTTTTTTCACAGTTTAATAGGATTTAGACATATGGTTCTCACCCTTTTTAACAGATATTGCATGTTTAATATCTGTGCAAATCTAGAAATTAAGAGATACGTTCCTTTAAAGTTTAATCATATCCTACTTTTTCTCTCTCAGAAAATACTATTAAAGGTACTTAAGCTGATAACTTTATACTAGTGGGGAGGAACTCTGACCTTATCTCTTTTACAGCAATGACCATGTATGATTGGCCTCTAACCTGGTTACAAAATGATAAAATGGTGTTGTGAAACCACTATTCATTTCCTAATAGTGTCTCTGAAACCAGTTTAAACTCTGAGAGGATTGCTACTGCATTTTCTCTCTTACAGTTGAAGTGCACAGGATACAGAGTTTTGACACTGCTGTAATTTTCTTACACTAAAATATGCTGAATTTCTATTGCTAACTAATATTTAGAATGAATGATGGTTGATTAAGGATTTTGAATGAATGAATGAAGGATGGGCAGATTTGCTAATTTTTGCTACATATGCACATTGTCATTACTGGAGCAATGTATGGCATTTTACAATAGACTTAAATATCCTGCATCAGCCTGCTTGAAACCTGGATCTGTATCGTTAAGATATTCTTTATGCAGTCAAATTTAGTATTGGAAACTCTCAAGCTGCATAATACTAACCTACCATTTACTAAGTTTGCATTCATCTTATTTGAATTGCTTACATTGAACACTTCTCTGTCCAGTCGATGAGTAGAACAAATAATTTCAAGGATGTTGCTTTATGATTTTCTTATATGACTATACAGTCCCAACTTGTTTGTTTGTTTGTTTGTTTGTTTGTTTTTGGTTTTTGTGGGGTGTTTTGTCACTAATGCTGAGATTAGACAAATCCGCTTGCATATTGAAATGATCCCATGCAGTGTAATTTCTGTTGAGGAGCACATGAAGAGAAGTTGGCCCAGTAGCTGATCTGGGTTATTTAGTCAGAGTTTACAGTGATGAGTCAATCTGAAGCATATACATCTGCTCAATCAAATACAGACCATGCTGGATTTTCTTGGAGTCATTCCTTTGACAAATGTGATGACTCACAACTGTGACCAGTATGCTGACTTACTTATCCATTTAATATGAGACTCCTTTGGCCTCCACCTTATATTCTTCTGTCCTGCTACTCGTCTCTCACAGAAGACCTTAAGAGCTAGGGCAAAGAGGTTAACTATCCAAGCACTCTTCTGATGGTAGATCCCAGATAAGAGCGGAATTGGAAGGAGAGAGTAGCTGGCTGACAAAGACTCTGGATGTCTCCCCACTTGGCAACACATGGCTGAGTCATGGTGTGTACAGGTGGAACAGCCCCACCACAATGCTTCTGCATAGGCTTAGACCACTTCAGCCAAGGTAGACAAGGGCTGGAGTAAACTGGTAGCTTGCTCTGGGTACAAAGCAAGCTTCAGTTTTGATTTCATGTTTTTACAGGCTGCTCCAAGCCTAGTCTGCTGAGTCGTACAGCTGGAGGGGAGCCAACCATACTACATCACAGCCACAGAATATAGTCCTTAGGGGAATGCTATACTCTAGGGAAATCCTCTGAAAGGAGAGCTCCTCAGGCACAAGCCCAAATGATCATTCTCCCTTCTCCCGCAGATCCAGGGACAGACATGGTTTAGGTGGACACCACTGTCCGCAGTGCTCATGCTGGGGCCTCACACCCAAGAGAAAGTGAGATTCTGACAGAATTTCTATATTTCTTAAAAGTCGGGCACTCATCAATATGTCTGTTTTATATAAAGCATGCATGTAGAGCAGAACTAAAGGAAACAAACTTTAAAGGTGGTAAATTCAATGCATACCTTAGTCTTGCTCTCTTTGGAAGACTTAGGACAGCTGGAAAGTTATTTGGATTGTTACCACACAGTCGCTAAGCATTCATAGCAAGGAGGAAAATGTAAACCTTTTTGTTACCAGTACCAATTTAGTGCACAATTGATAGAGTGAAATTGCTAGTTTCAGAAACTTATGAATTAAGAACCAACAATTATTTCAGTTGTGATTTCCAGTCATCCAAGAAGTTCTTAGACAAAAACCAAAGGCAAGGGCAATCCTAAGACTGCCTTCACACATGGAACTTATAGACTACCATGTGGACACATATAAAGTTGCAAAAATGCTTATATCCACATAGTTTATTGTTCTATAGGAACAGTTTTTAGTGATTCAGTGTATCGTTATATATCTCTAAATATACCCATGTTTAAGGTTGAATTGGCATAAATATCTCAGCCTAAAATACATTTTAAAAGTTTGCATCCTTGTTATAATTACAGAATGTTGTAAAACATTGCATGTAAACCCAGATTTACAGAGACAGGAACACTTAAAACAGCATACCAACCACTGTGTTGCCCCCAGAAATCAGAAAATTCCTTTAGTGCAGAAAGAAAGAGTCATCTACAGCTCTGCCTAGTCCTTATTGGATGCAATGGATAAGACCCCTTCTTTAAAAACAGCTTTCAGTTACCCTCCATACCACTGGCACATCTGAGGTACAGTGAAATAAATGCAGCTGATAATGAGAAAAAGGAGAAAATGTGCAAGATATTTCTTTTACACTTTATCTCGGTAAGTATCCCCAGTAAAGTCAGTACCAAGAAGAAAGGTTTAAAAGGTCAGATCAAGTTTAAAAATGCCCATGCCTTCCCATTACTGCCCTGAATTGCCTTGATTTTTATTTTCTGTTTGTGAGTGGATGTGTTGTGCCTCTGAGACAAAACTGAAGTGCCGTGAGAGAATTTCCTGCTTCATAGATAGGTTTTTAACCATGCAAGGCATATGCATGACCTCAATTCTCCATTTCTTGCCTGTTGTGCAACTGAGAGTTTAGCAGCAAAAGGAGTTACAACCTCAGCATTATCTAATACTTGTGCATATTGCATGCGCACATGCTTGGATAAAAATGTTTAGCAGCTGACACAAGTTGAAATAAAACACTTCCTCCCCCCTGCTCCCAATAATACTTCTTTCACACCATCTAGAAGAATCTCCTTGGCAGGAAGACAGTTTGTCAAAAAATCAGGAGGAGGAAAGGGAAAGGTATGCCAGGAAACACAGCTCATGTCTGTGCCGATGGTGGGATTCTCAATGAGTTCCACAACAGCCTGTGAGTACAGCCCATCTCTGAGTCCAACACATATGGATTCTTCTTAACATTCATGTAAAACCTGGTTACAAAAAGTGGTGACTTTCCAAACAGCTTTGCAGAACCAAATGGAAGCAGTGCTCTTTGCCTGGCGAAGATCCGTCTGACTGTGTGAATGAGGAAATGCTGCCAGAGGAGCTTTAGTCACTGCCATTAATTTGTTTCTGTTAGGCTGACGTTGCCACCCTGGTGGGCACCACTTCGCAGGCTGGCCTGTCAGTGGGATTTGGATGGATTTGGGCACTAACAGAGGGATCTGGAAGAAAAACACCTTCGGGAGCTACACATTTTGTGCCTAAACCATGAGCAGTTTGGTGATTGGGGTCTCTAGTGGGCCATGACATCCATATGGGGGGAGGCTGCAGTGGCCCATGGCAGCCATAGCGGGGAAGACCCTCACAGCTGCCCATTAGGGTTGGCCTCGCCGCAGGCGGAGCATCCGCCCGCTCCCCTCTGGATAAGGCAGATGGTTAAAGCTTAACCCGAGCAGGCTGAGGAGGTGATGTAGGGACAGCCCTCGCAGCTCACCTGAGCGTCGTGCAGGGGTGTGCAGGGGCTGGAAGCAGCCATTGCCCAGGCCTGCTGCCTGGGGAGGTAGGCTCGGTGCTGCGGCTGCCACGAGAAGTCCATCACCTTGGCCTCCTCCGCACGTCCATCCGGCACGTCTCCAAACGGCGGCTCGGGAGCCTGGCAATGCTGGGCTGCCGCTGGCCCCTGCACGGTCATGCACCACCAGCACACCATGCAGCAGGTCAGCACCTGCTCCAGGGAGAACTACAGCCCTCCCCACCTTTTAGGCCTTTGCCAAAAATGGTTAGGAAGTGTCTCTTGGCTCCAAGCCAGGTAAAAGCTTTGAAGCCTGTGGGTTACGGGCGCTGGGTTTGGCCACCCCTTTAGCCAACAGTGTAAGAAACAGCACTCGGTTCAGCACTGGAAGCTGTGCTGTTCCTCCTACACCAGCCGGATCGCGTCCAGTGCTAGCATCGGTGCGTGGTATATATAAAACCTCACGGAAATCAAGAGGTCCTTCTGCTGAGAGTCATAAAATGTAATCAGTTCCAGTGGGGGTCAAACAACAAAATGCTCCTGGGAATAATTTGGACTTTGTTTCTTCAGTTAAACCAGAATAAATCTACTAGTGATTCATATTTCAATGGTGTATAGACCTTGTGCATGTGACCATCCTTTGTTCTAAAATTGTCTGTCCCTTCTCTCCCTTTATTTTGTAAACTATCAGTTCATAAGGATTTAGGGAAAGATAAAAGCTCCTGTAAATTGTTATGGTTTCACAGTGTTAGGGAATGCAGAACAGAACGTCCCTGATTTTTTTTTAACACATTCTACTCCTAAATCCTACTCTTAGGTGTATTGTAAGCTTTGCATGCAGACCAGACCATGAACTAGTTTAACTAGAGTTATTTTGGCATCAGTTTAGCTGCTGTGCTGTGAACTGTCAGGTGGACACATTGAGAAACAAGGTGTAAACACTACATTAGCACATTAACACAGAGTTTTAAAGGTATTTAGTTAAGTAGGAGTTAAAAGGGGTCTAGATGAGCCAGTGAAAGCTTTGTGCATTGACTAGTTTTTCCTTTTGTCTGGATTTTGCTTGTGTAGGAACTCTGCTAATTCTGTATCAAATGACTGGTGTAAGTGTATGCTTGTCCCACCAAAGGGAGATTTGCCTTGAAGTATCTGAAATACGTGTCCTAGTATGCTTCCCTCCTACGGTAGTAGTAAAGATAAAATCCATCTCTGTCAGCTGACTTGCACACTGTTTCCTAGCTGACTTACATGCTGTTTCCTTTACACTGAAGTGTAATACATTAATTCCTTTGACAATCAATAACTATGTATTTCAAGAGATAATTCTTTTCCCTTAGATGAGTATGTTCTAAAGTCCTTGCAAAATGTCTGCAAAGGGAAAAGCTTGTTAGTGTGTTTGAACTTCTAAAGAAATTGAATGAAGAGTCCACAGTAAGATGAAGAAGTATTCAGAAGGATGGAATATCACCCACGGAAGTTCAATCATGCTAAAATTACCCTTGTGTTCATTATGAAACTTGATTATTTTTTCCTAATAAAAATAATATGTATGAGTAAGATCTGCAATTTTTCTGAAGGAATATGGACAGAATCTTTAAGGATTCAGTGGTGCTCAAAACACTGGAGCAGATCTAAGATCAGAACCCAAAGGCCAACAAGCAAGGATGCAGCATCCAGGAAGGCGATTAAGGTAAAATGAATGGTGCTTATATGGGTTCCATTGTAGTTACCATTTAAATAATCCTGTCTGAACTTCACCACTGTACAAAAAGTAATCAAGTCTTGCAGGTTACTTGTGCTTATGCAACTTGAAAACAAAATCTATCAGTTGAGCCAGGTCCTTGGCTCTACTCCAATAGTTCAAAACAGGTCTAGAGCCAGCTTAACTGCCCCAGCCATAAGTATTTTCACTTCTCCAGAAACAGCTCTGGCAGGCATAGGCCTGCTGAGACAGTGTACACTTCTCACTTCTGAACTCTGACTCCCAGAACACAGACAAAGAAACAAAAGGCACGGGAAGCATGGACCTGCTCTGCAGTGCATCTCTGCCTCCAGAATGCTCCCTCTGGGCTAGGAACAGCTGATTAATTCTTTAAACAACAAAACAAACTCCAAGATAATTAAACAAAATGTTTGTCATGTCTTTCTTCCCCTATCCTCTGTTTTGTTGTTTGTTTTTTTTTTAATTCTTCATCTTTGGAGATAGGATAGAATAAGCATTGAGAAACTATTTAAGGGCAACTGATAGGGTTTGGGCATGTTTGCTTTTCCTTGGTCTTTAGTGAATCATCCAAGGTATCATTTTAGAATTCCTGTTGCTTGTTTTATACAAACATGCTCTCAAGCTTCTGTCTGATGAGGAAGCAATGACAATTTGTGGAGTAATAAAAAGGAGTCAACATTTTACAATGTTGAAAACTGTTAATAATCAACATCAAAAGGTTTTAATCTGTTGACAGTCATCTACTTGATTTATACATCTGGCTGCCCTACTGTCTCTTCTTTCAGGCTAACTGCAGGCTGCTCTGAGCTATGTGTCTTTGTGCAGTGGTTACTCTGGAAACATGGAGGTAGCAGCTCTCCAAAGCAAGGGGTTGAACCATTGCTGAAGGCCTGAGCAAGAAGTAGTCCAGGCAGTATATGTGATTTTCCCAGGTTGATGCAAATGAATTAAGAGCAAAGATACTGCCTCTAGAAGCTAAAAAAACCCACTGGCCCCAAAACAAAACAGAACAAAAACTTCAACCCTCTGCCTTGCAGTTGCCTAGAGCAAGGGGATGGAAATTTTGGGTTTGTGTTCTTGTTGCCTAGAGTGATGTAAAACCTTTGCCCTTTTATAACTAGCAACAAATCCTGGGGCTGACTGGGTATTACACTGTGTGAGAAGGAAGAAGAAAGAAAAGAGAGAAAGAGTCATTTGTGGCACCGAATGAACCTGAGAGCACAGGGTTTGAGAAGAAGAAATTTCTTACCATCTGTATTTACAAAGACTTGAAATGAAGGGATAGAGTTGATACTGCCCTATTATCCTCCTGACAGACATATTAATTCAAACTTTCCAATAATAACTTCTTATGCTTGGAAGAAAATGTTGTTTTTCCTTTTATGACAATCAGATGTTTAGTGGGAGGAATGCTCAATGTGCATCTAAGAGATAGGTGATGCCAGTTATGAGAAAAAGAGGACTTCACACCCTCAAACTAAACCTGTTTGGTTGCCAGTACAGTAGGCAGCCTGAACAGTGCAGGGATAGGATTATAGCAATCTAAAATGTAGTAGGTAATGAATAAAACCCCTTATCTAGAGACACCATAAACTAGTATGGCTTGCCTAGCAAAATGAAATGATGGCTAATGTTCTCCAGACTCAGGCTTATCTCTTTCTAGGTTTGACTGAGAAGGGAGCAGAACAAGGACACCTGAGAAAGATGCTGATTTCAGCCTGTTTGAAGCTGCTTCACTGGTGTAAATGATCACATTCTGTCCTCTTTTTCTGCAGGTGCATGAAACCCTGGGTCAAAGAAAGATTTTCGTCTGTATCCTATTTTGGAAGGTTAGGTAGCAACAGGGATGAACACGTGAGAACCAAAAGATTAAAAGGCAACACAGGGACCTGTTTGAAAGCACTCTTTTCATCATTTCAACATTCACCTTCTAATTTGCTCCATTTCCTTATCACTTTATGTGAACTTTGTCTCAGAAAAAGATAAGAAAAATATTATGCATCAGATGATTCAGATGACTCCTTATTCTGACACTTTGCAAAGAAAGTGGTGTGTAGATATTATCTGTACAAGGTGAACTTCACCTTGCCTTTCACCACCCGATTTCAAAAATAAGAGATTTATAACATTTCAGTTAATGTCACCCTTTTCAGCTTGGTTGTTGTTTTGTTTCATTTTCTTTTATCTCTGAACTTGTTACAGTTGCCTCGAACTTATAGTTCCAGCATAGTTTCGATCATGAGGAAAAATCAATTGTTAGTGTTACTTTAACTGCATCCTCATCAATCAGAAACACAACTTGGCATTGAACTGTCATATCCAGCTTTACAGCAGTAGTGTACATCAAAATTCGCTTTCTCTGATGTTATAAAAAGTTTTTGTGGGAGAAAGAAGGCACAGTTCCTTGGGATATTTATAGTATTTAAGAATGCTTTTAAGTCACTTGTAATGGCAGATGCCATTGGGTACTCTGTCATAAGTGGTTTCCTTATTCATAACAAGTAATGCATATTGTAGTACATTTCAAACCAGGCCCACATTAAACTTTGTAGAAAAAACAAAGACCATGTCTGTATTACTGTATGAATTCCATTTGGATCTTGTTAATGCCATGTTGTGTTTTTTGTTTTGAATACAGCTCCTAAGTGGGGTTTTTAGCCATCGGTTTGATTGTATGGACTTCCTGATGGATTTCATTGGATTACATCCAAAGCTCCAACACAGCTATCAGTGGCACAGGCTAAATGGTGTTACCGTCGGGTAGATAATGGGCTTGTTACAACAGAACTAACCTTTGAATGGCTTGGGCAAGAGGCTTGCATAGCAGGAGTCCTGCTCTTCCAAGTGCTGGCTCCCTTCTCCCTTCCACAGGCCACCTCCTCCTTCCTCTACTACACAGCCTCTCCCCACGAGTGCGTTCTCTTCCCCCCGGGTATGCAGCTGTGGATTGCTGCCCCTGCAAACACCGAGAGGGCTACAGTGCATCCGGGCTTGGATTAGAAAGGAAGAGGGACTTGGGGGACCACTGGGAACTCAGAAGGGCTGGAATACCAGTTCTGGAATGCTAAACAAGCTCCAGTCATTGGTCCAGAAGGATCTCAGATGTGGAGCTAACAGTGGTCAATGCGCTGGAAAGACAAAGTTAGAAATTATTAACCTGTAAGTGACAGGATCAATTCACAACACCACAAATCTTCCTAGAACAGGAGCAGGCCACATTCTAACAGAAATTGCCAAATTTTATAAGGTTTGACATTTCGTTCAGGCTTCTCCAGATTAGAAAGCCTCACTCCCTTGTAAATGACAGTTGCTTCTCACACAGTATGTGTGAGGCTGCTAGAACTACTACAAGAGCTTTCACCTTCTTTCACACAACACGTTGTTCTGTATGCACCAGTCCCATTTGCTGTCTCCCGTCTTACCTTTGCTTCCAGCCCTGATCCCTTCCAACTTCTGCTTCTCACCATCCAGTCATAATCATCCCTTTAAACACATATGCTCAGTGGCCAGCTTTTCTTCTAGAATGGCTGTGGTCATTGATTATTCAAAGTAACACTGTAATTGGCAAGTAACAAGTGATTTCACAGCTGGTGAAAAACTTCCAAGAAAATAAATTTGGAACTTCAGGAGCATGTAGATAGAATTATTTACAGTCATTGTTAAATAGGTTAAAAAATTGGTCAGTCTTCTTTCTTTTCTACTCTTTCCTCAGCCATTTAACATCACATGTGAGGATTTTAATTTTGTAAGTTACACAGCTCCCTGAATCAGCAGTTCTCCCCCATCTCATAAAAATCAAAGAGTCTGGACTGGGAGCTTCTCACATGTTGAGGCCTCTAGTCCAAACTCCATCTGAAGCACTGTTAGTATGATCCACACTGGGAAGACGTAGTTCTGCTGAGTTCTCAGTGGTTTTTTTCCTTGGTTTTTTTTTTTTTTTTTTAAATTTTAATGCATTTATGTAGAACTAAGCAGATAAGACACTGTGTGGTGTGCCTCAACATGCCCCTTGAGTCACTCTGGCTTCGTCAAAGCACTGAATTGACACCCGTCTTGGTTTACAGTTCTACTTGTTGCTGCTGAGTCCTCCCTACCGCAATCATTCCACAGCCTCATAACTCCACAACCTGTCCTTTCTCCTGTCAACACAGCTTTTCTTTAAAGAATGCTGTTGACCAAACAAATACCTTCAAAGAGGACGAGACTGCTATTGCATGTGTAGCTTTTTTAAAAAGTCAGTCATCTGCTGAGGTGGTGAGAATTTGGGGAATTCCGTGTTAGAAATACACGCATGCTTATAGTACATGTAGGGCTTGCTTGTAGACAAAGCCAGCACTCAGGAGACTTCAGCATATAGACAAAAATATAAACAGGTGATGTTTAGTTCTGTCCCAGTGAATTATGTACCAGACACAGAGACTGAAGGTTCTGAGGATTTTTTTTTAACAGTTAGTTGATTGAATTTTACACCATTTTAAATGCTCTAGGTGAAGCAGGGGCTGGAAAAGGATATTCTGGTGGCAAAGGGAACCTTTATATTGCTGCTAGCCTACAGTTTTCACTTATTGCCTTTAATTATTCTTGAATTGTATATTAAGTATGGCTTATTCAGGTGTTTCTTAGGGGCAATGAATGTTTTGTTTCAGCAAAGTGTAAAGGTTACCAAAAGAGTGACTCCTAGAAAGTAACAATTAAGTACAGAAATGTAGATTTCATTTACAGGAAACTATTTTTAAGATGTATCATCACTGAGAGAACAGATGGGTTGGTATAAGCTACTTATTAATGGTTTTGTGATGTTAGGCATGGTATAGGTCTGATTGTGACTAAGTTATGAGGAATTCTGCCACTCTTTGGTGTCAGTGACCTTGAGTCCTGAACTGAAAATAGGAACATCTTAGCAAGAGAGTAGCTGTTCTGAATAATTGAAGTAAAATATTAGAAAATTTCAGGATAAATGGAAAGAGCAGACCTCAGCATGAGTAATTAAGAAGAACTACAGTTGTTAAGATCTAATTATTATGCAAAATCCAAGAAGCTTAAAAAATCCTTAATGTTACAGTTACCATTTTCAGTCTTCTGACCACCTTATTTCTAGGTGATGGTGTGATTAACATCTGACTATGAAGGCAGCTCAAATTTCTTTTAATACTGCTTTACTGTTAGCAATACTCTCAGCCCTAGCAGAATTTCTAAACCTGGTTTTCAGCCTATTAGTACAGGAATAATTTGTTTCTCAACTGTTACTTTGAAACATATTGATTTTTCAGCCGACACATGCTTTTACTTGTTTGTGATCTTATCTTACTCAAATTTCAGAACCGCACAATTCACTGCTGAGATAAAGAATGCAAAATTATTCACCCAGTTTGGCTTCAGACAAACAAATGGAACTCAACACAAACAAAGAGAGTTGTATCCAAGCATTATTTGCCTGTGTTCTTAATATTTCAATATTTTGTGGAAAAAGCAAGTTGGGTAACAAGCTGTTTTGAATTCACTTCCAGTACACTTTCAGGTTTCTCTGGTCTCCAAAGCCAAGAATCCAGTCTAAAGATGCCACAAAGCTTCAGCATGCTTAAGGCGAGACAGTGCCGTGTTCTTTTTCAATCTTTGTTGCTACACTTAGGAATAAAATAAAAGTATTCTGTAGTGTATAAAATAAAAGCAGTCTAAGATGTTACCTAGATCTTCTACACTTATTCCATATGTGATTTATGCTTAGAGGAAAGAACCTTGAGCTGGAACTGGTTACATTTGTGTTTTCTGCTGAAACAAGTTCTGAGCTTGAAGCATGCCATTGGAAGCACCCTGCTTTGACAGATTTTCACCAATTACAGATGAAGCCAATCTCCCCAAAATGGGGCACCACACCCACTAGGTCTCTAGTCTCCAACCTGCTGGCAAATGGTCTGTGCATAGAGCATCCAGATCATCCATCTCAATATCAGCTGACACAACTTCCTCAAAGAACGACTGTGATTTTTCTAGGAAAACCTCAAGCCTTCCAAGTGTCCATATCGGTATGAGACTGTTACTCCACTCTTATGTAGGAAACAGGACCAACTTTGTAGAGAGCAACCTCTTGACTGCTCTGGGTTATTGATCTGTGGCCCTGTGAAGGACTGCACTTTCTAGCTAAGTAAAATCTTTTTGATTCGTTGTCTTCGTTTTGTAGCAACTTGATTATCTGTACCAGGAAGGACAGGACCTGACTTTTTTAACAACTTTTATTTGTCTCCAGCAGGGCTTGATACTCCTTGCCCATGTTATGTAAGGCTGGCCTGCCCTACAGGTGACAGAACTGTCTGGCAAGATCTACTACCACCTTTCTTTACAGACAGGGCCACCCTTTCAATGCCATCTGAATGGAAAGTGTTTGTCAAGTTCTGTGTTATTTTAATTTCCTCTGCACAGATCTGGAGAGTGCCTGCCTATAAATACTTGCTCATAGGGTTCTTGAGAAAATACTGTCTTCTACAGGGATCATGTTTTCAAGTTCCATCTTGCCATGGAAACAGAGGGGTAATAGGGACCTGAATTTAATTTTTCTACATCAACATTTCATTCATTCATTCATTCATTCATTCATTCATTCATTCATTCATTCATTCAACCAGGTGGAAAAGCCTTATCACAAAATAAGGGCTGCAGTCTAAAATGATGGTTTCAGAGAAAGGAGGATCTCAAAGCCAAAGGGCTCACAGTGTAATGGAGATACAGAATCTTTTCCAAATCAAAATAAGCAGTGTAGTGATAGCCACCAAACATGATATGCAAATTTTCAAGTCTTACTATAAAAACTTTTCCAGTCAATTCTGAATGTGTTTCAGACTGGCCTATGAATCAAAAAATATGTATGAAAACAGAGACTAGAATGTGTGACTGAATTCCAATTCAGTCTTTGCAACTGAATTGCAGACATCACAGAATGATTTTCAAGATGTTATTCAAAGCAATGGAATATGTATTTAAAAGCAAGCTTAATCTTGACTGCATTTTGAATGAAAACACTTGGAAATTCATGCTAATGTATTTTTAAATTACACTTTAATTTTTTACAGTATTCAAAAAAGCTATTGGAAATTAAAGGCTGCAATCCTGCAAATATCACCATTAACTTTGCTAAAACTACCAGCATGCTATTAGGGGCTGCTAAATACCAAGAATTAATAAATGTACATTTTCTTAAAAGTCTTTGCTGAACCAGTACAAAACTCTGTCAGCATTAACAATGAAATCATTCCAATTTTTCAAGATACTATTGAAATTATCATGAATTTCTGAATATACACATCAATCAAAACAATCAGCCAAAAAAATGAAGGTTTTGGGAAAGACCAGACCTTTATTTGACAATACACTACACTGAAATGCCTAAAACTCCCTGAAATGGATGTAAAAGATTTGCTGTGAACAGCTCACTGTGCTTTGAGAAGTACAAGAGACAAAGAGTATTCCCAAAAAAATCACCATGTGTTTCACAGCCCCCAGAGAACACTGAAAAAAGACTTTAGAAATGTTTGTCCAGAGAGAGCACATAGTTTCTATCAGCTTTAATAAACCTTGTAATAAGTCTCACTGTATTGTTTTAAAAATTATTTAAGAAACTTAATCTATAATAATAGTTTACAGTACTCTCATTCCTGAGTAGGAATTATGAATTTCTTGGTGCTATTAATATAAGTTTGTTAATTGGAGAATGATGATCAGAGAGAGTGTCAGAAATAATTTTTTTTATCTTGTGCTTTGCTTCGCTCTCTTTCCTCTTTTGGGTGAAAGAGTAGTGGTAGCATTTCATTCTTTGTCCTCATTACTCCATGAAATCATTATTTTGTGTGTGATTATCTTTCAGCCCAGTTTGTGCCTCACTCATGACACCAGGGCGGTAGGAACATTCTGCCAGAAGGCAAAAGACAAAAAAGCTATAGAAGGACTATCAAAGTGAAAATGTTTGAAAGTCAAAGGGAGGGCACGTTTGACTTCACAAACGAAAATGCTGGTTTCTGTTGCAATGTTGGTTACACAATCACATAAGGTTTTATTTTTAAAGGCAAGTAAAAAAATTATAGTGCATCAGCTCCTTGACTGGTGTAAATCAAGATGGTTTTATTGACTTTGATGGAGCTATGTCAATTTATACCAGATGAGGATTTGGCCTACTGTATGGAGATATTTTTATTTCTCTTCTCACTCTATCAGTTAAGGAAAGGGTAATAATCAGCAAGCTGGAAGCAATTATGTGTGTGTGAGGAGGGGGTAGTTTCATAATAGCTAACTTGATATTATTTCCTGTAAAATGCATCAGGAGAATAAAGCCTGGAGCCTGCTGACCAGTTTGTTTTGTAAAGAAATATTTGTTCAAATCTGTTTATAATAATTTGTCAAATTATGGGCAGACTCAGCTCAAGCACTTGCCTTCCACTGACACCAGAGGCAGCAGCTCTGGAGCCGATCAGGGCACCAAGTGGCTCCCATGAGGAAAGACCCAGGCAAAATTTGGCTTTCACTTGCATCTGCGTAAATCTGGAATAATTCTACCAAAATCAGTGGAAATGTGTTCTATTTACAAGTGTGCCTAAAAGCAAAATTTGGCACCGTCTTCAACCGAGCATTTATAAGCTGTTTCTGGCAACAAATAAGGATGGGGGAGGGGAAGATTATTCATTGCAGATGCTTTGTAAGATTACCAGAGGCTTTCTGGTGACAATAAAGTCTACTCACATAGTCACTTTTGGAAAATGCTTTTGAAAATGTGGTTTGAGGGAGTTTCCTGTTATCTTTTAATTCTTAGATCGTTTCACGGTGGTAAAAAATACTAACCGAGACCTCAAGTGAAATTACTTAAATTGTTCTCCTTACCCTGGCGAGGCAGATGAGTCCTAACCTGCAATACCAACTGGACTAAAGCAATCCATGGGAAGCTAAGACTTCTAAGAAACCATCTTGGATGAATGTATTTCATAAGGTGCAGTTTAATTATTGTTATGCAGCCACACATTGACAAGGAAGCTGAAGACGAAATAATCACAACTATAATAAACTGAAAGATTTATGAATTTATTTTCATGTTACAATGCAGATTATTCTAAAGTACCAACATTAGCACTATTCCTCAGCTAATGGTATTCCAACCAGCTTTTGCGATATAGCTCATTCATCTGATCTCTTTGCTCTCAGGAATGACTTAATTTTTAGTAATGTTTTTGTAATGTTTTAACTTAAAAATATAAATAAAGTGACTTCCTGCCCTGCTAGAGTGAACACAGTTATACTAGGCTAATGGTGCTTTTAGCACTATAGCTTATACCCATATAACCACCTCTTTCTGAACTGATCTACAGGTAAATGAATCCCAAAACCAGCATGTAGGTGAACCTTTAAGCAATAGCAGACAACTCATAAAAGAGTGGAAAAGATGCAGTTCAGAAATTACTATGCATAAATGCAGTTCTTGCCCCAACTAGGGAGAGCCCTGAGGAGCTGCGCTGCCCTTCTTCCCTGCAGCGGCCCTCTCCAGCCCTCCCTGCTGAGTCTCCCTGGGAAAAGTCAGGTAGCCTATTAATCAAGCTCTGGGTTCTGATTTGAGGTATGTATACGTCTACCATTTCCTGGATGCTTTTGAAACAAGGAAAAAGCAGCAAATTTCCAGGGAAAATGGGTTTGCTTATTTTAGGATTCTTTTTTTAATAGCTTAAATGCAACTGCCTTAAAACCAAAATAAGATAAGGCATAGTTTCAGCTAGGGCAGGTGATGGCATTCTGACATTGAATTTAAATCTACCTTCTTGTAGTGAATATGTAATTTTACGTATAAAGAGCTGCCTAGTTTATTCTATGTGTTGCTACAATGCATTTTCACCAGTTTTCTTACTCAGCTTTTCAGCTACGCATGGAAATTCATGGGGTTTTTTTCCCAGTAAGTTTCAAATGTATATGCTGTTCTACACTGAAAAAGACAACTGCAAGGTCATTATCATCTTTTCTAGTGGGAACACAGAATAGAAAAATAAACGCACCAATGTAACCAGCAGCTACATTGACTGACTGAATTTCTATGATTATGTCTGTATATGTAGGGGCATGTGTTATATGTATAAAATACTTATTCTATTTCTTATAAATGCATGCACTCAATTGTTTTTACTATTTAATATGTTGCACAAAATAGAACTGCTTGCAGGCAGTATTCCCAGAATCAATACCACAAAATCAATTCACACTAAGAATAATTTAAAAGGATGGGAAAACTTTGATTATTTTTCTGCTTAGGTTTCAGATCTTTACAGAGGAAAAAAAAAAAAGATGAAAAGATCTCTTTCAAACCTGGTGTACACTGTAAAGATGATGTCCCAGCTAATTTTGGCGTGGACAGAGGTTATGACTGAAGTCAGGAATACACAGAATATTAAATTCTAAATCATGATCCTGTTTTCATAGAAATATATTAAGGAAACAAAATAGAATGACATACCTAAACCAAAGCATTTTTAAGTAAGGCATCTGTCAGATTTTTCCATGAGGTATAGGTAGTTTATGATGTGCTATGATGGTGAGATTGCTGCATTTTAGTATTGCTCAGCTTTCAGGCTAAGAGTGGTCCAAAGCCTGAAGATGAATTTCAGAGATAAGCTGAACAGTAGCCAGGAAAAAGGTTAATATCACATTAATAACAGGTTTATATGTGTCAGCTAATCTCTAACTTGAGAAAATACTAGAAGAGGTCATCATTAAATCAGGTGAAGCTTGAATGTATGAATGCATTTGAGTTTGGTGTGAAACTACATAGAGGGCCAGGTACTACACCAATATCCAATCCTGTACAAACCACTGGAGTTGGTGCTTAGTGCAGCAGAACTTCAGCCTGTAAGCACAAGTTCTTACAGAGAATATCTGTGGGAAGGACTGCATCCCTGTTTTTTCCTGGTCAGGGACCAAGATAATCCTGTCACCAGGCAGAACTGAAGTCTGCTGAGAGATCTCTGAAAGCCACCTCTTGGGGTCCTGCAGGAATCACTGCTAATCACTTGAGGCTTTGTTCACTTGCTGTTACCCAGATGCAGGAGAGAAGTGATCCAAGTACCAGCTGAACCCCTGAGCCAGGCAGGACTAGGGTAAAAACTGAAAAAAGTACCAGATGTCCCTTCCAAGTGCTCTAGCCTGATCTGAGAAGAAATATTAATCATATCTTTACTGTCAAAATAGAGAAATAGCGTTCAGCTATTCTGAGGTACATATTTAAGGTTCTGGAGGCCTCCTAAGGTTTTTTGGGGTTGTTTTTTGGTTGGTTGGTTTGGTTTGGTTGATATTTTCTTTTCCTACACATGTCGTTAACTTGTTTGCCAGTTAGAAATAAATCTTTGCAAGCAAGAAGCACCCACCACTTTTCAGTCATCATGTTCCCATAGATATTATGAAGAGTGGAACAAATAAGGCTGGAAGGGATCTCTGAAGGTCATCTATTCAACCACAGGCTGAAATAGCAAAGATCAAATTGCTGCAATATTTTCACTCGTATTATCTATTTCTAGTGTGCAGACTGGATCTGACTCTACTACAGGGTTTTACAAAAAGAATTAGTGTGGGACTTAAGAGTTCCTTGGGAAGAAATGCAAACAGAAGTGGAAGTAACAGAATGACTTCTAAAATGCTGTTGCTTGGCTTGGCCTCCAATTGAGTATCCGTTTAGGAGAACTTTTAATTAAAAAATTTAATTTGATTAATCTGGTTAGTCCCAAAATTTAAGCAGCTAGTGTCAAGGCCTATTGAGCCTGAGACTAACTAGAGTCTAATTACCAGGCTGGAATTTTTTAATTACTACAGATAAGAGTATTGGGGGAAAACTGTCATGATTCAGAATTCAGAAACCACATCCTCCCTATTTTCTGGCCATCCCACTCAGCCTCTGAGAGGGAGTGTTCAGAGTAGAGTAAGTGAAGGCAGATAACCACATCCCCAATCTGCTGTCATCCTCAGACAGCAGAATTTCCGATTATGTGCCTTCTGCTTACCAAAGACAAGCGATGAAATCAAAGAGGGTTTAAGTAACCTCACTTGTCAACAGGTGCCTTCACAATAATTACTTGTAGTTGGGCTTTTGCCAACAGGCAAAATTTCAATTAGCTCTTTAGCAAATTTCTGCCATGTCTCCACTTAGAAAACTCAAGATGAATCAGCTATAATATGTAACATTTAAGACATCTTAAACTCTACATAGATCCTCTCATTCAAGAGCAAAGGGTCTGTAAAACTCTAACAGATCTCCCCTTCTTGAGATACAGTCACAAAATGTTAGCCTCTTTTGCCAGGTAGCAGAGCAGGATTCGAGCATTTGTGAGGGGTATTCTCATTTACAGCTTGGTGTTTTTGCACAAGCCCACCGTTATTATTGGCTTATGACAAATCCCTGGGCTGTGAACAGGAAGGGATGAGGTGTGCTACCCACCTTGTTCTGCTCTGAAGGGAAGAGTAGCAAGTTGGTTATGCTAATGCACTGAACTGCTTAGCTAGATTTGGCAGAGGTGCCTATCCAAGTTTTTGCTTCATTATGAGCAGATCCTACTGAGTAGCATCAAACTAAAGCTGCTTGATTTGTACTGGAAAATTCGATCTTGGGACTGAATGCATTTTAAAGGCCCTGACAGATGGGCTCTGCTGAACTGAACAGCAGCAATCTGTAACGCTTTACCTCCCCCATGTCTGCTGTGCCCTCTCCCAGTGCCGTCTGTCCCAGCAGCAGGAGAAACAAGAGCAGATGCTGATAAGGGCAATTTGTCCGCCAAGTCAGGCCGGTGGACTGTGCGGGCTGAGGCAGCAAGGATGGCCCTGCTTTGGCTTTTTGCTAGAGCAAGGACCCCTGGCAGTGAGCTGGGGGAGGTGGGAGGCAGGCAATGGGTACCCATCGCTGCTAAACCTGACAGGGTTCCACCAGGATGTCTCCCACTTAGCTGATTTGCCAAAACCTGCTGCAGCTGCCTCGTGTGGCACCTTCTTCACACGCATAATAATTTGACCACAGTCAAAGCTTTTGCTTAAAGCAAAGAATAAGAGAGTGCTGGTGCAGTGCAGGAGGAGAGCAGAATGTGTTTTAAAGCCCTTTCACAGCTTTGATCTGAAACTTTTTGGGTTCCAGTTAAACCCATTTTGCCCTGGCAGCAGCAATCCCCACAGGAACACAAACAAGAGCCCTGTCTCCTCCCTCTTGCAACACTCACACCCCTTGTGTCTGGGCTTACCTGCCAAATTTTGTGCATCTCTGTGTCTGGCACCTATGCAAATTAAGCACTCTAATGTATCTAATGTATATCTAATGTATATATTGTCATAAATATGGCTTCTGAAAAAAACACTGGTGGGGTGGTTAAAAGTGTTAGGCTGAGCCCTGGCTTTGCAGGGAGAGCTCCTTCAAAGTCCAGGGTCTGAGTGCAGTGGAGACGGAAAAGAGCCTTCTTGATAGCCAGTCTGGAAAGCCTTTCTGTGGAAAACACAGGTAACAGGTGCACTCAATGGTTCTTATGGGTCTCTTCCAGCTCAGCATCTTCCCTGGCCAATGAGCATAGCAGTGGAAGACCAGAACTTCACAGAGGGCTGTTCCCCATGGAAGGAGGAGTGCTAACTGCTATCCCACACTATACACTCAGTAGGTGCTGCCAGTCCTCCGCTTGCTCCTTGCTCCCTCTTCCCTCTAATCGACCTCTGCCTCTTCACTGGATGCCTAGTGCCCTAAAACTGTCCTGGGAACTGGGAGCACACAGAGGTGAAAGGGAAGGCTGTCCATCAGCTGTGCATCACCCCAGCTTCCAGGGACAGATATACAGACTCCTTGCCTGGAGCAATTTTCCCCTAATTCTTTCAGAACAAGCCTTGCTGCTCCTGATTTCTCCTACTTTTTTTTCTTGCCTTGCCCCTTTCCCACCTCACAGGAAGGCTGGTTGGGAACCAGCATCCAGGTAAACCAGTTTGGGCAGAAAAAGAGCCCAGTCTATTGATCTCTGTACTCCAACTTCCCTCACTGAGGGGTGAGGTAATTGGATAGCTCATGTACATTTCTGAAAACATTGTAGGAAGAGTAAAGGAGGAAACATGATTGGGAAAGGTGGGATGGTTCTGCAAGGCAAGTGAGAGAAAACAGTCCAGGTCATGCCAGAAGCAAAGTGGGAATCTATGGGGAGAAGTCCTGACTGACTTAGCAAACCCAGTGGCTGCAGCAACAGACAGATGGCTGCTCAGGGCTGCGAGTGATGGAAAGGGCTCAGCTGTGGTGCAGTGCTAAACAGCACTTATCACTAGGCTCAGGTCATTGCTGGGTCTGGAGGCTTTACCTCCTCTCTGGGGCACCGAGCAATGTATGACTGCTTTTCCCACCAGACAGCCACCAGGCTGCTCTGGTGATATTGAGACGTTTACACCTTGTTTCTCCTATGCTGTGATCACAGCAGTAAGGTGAGCCCATTCCCATGTGCTGGAAATACTTGTTTTGGAGCCTAGTTATCTCTGTCAGTTAATTTAGGCTGTGAGCAGGGACGTCATCCGCACATACAGGATGTTTGTCTGCTCTCCTCTCTGCCAAGGTCCTTCATTACTATTAAGGCCTGCATGGGGAGGGGACACAATTAGTTTCTGAACAGCTCTGTCTTCTCCACTCGTTCCATCTCTTTGCAGCCACTTGCAGGAAGGATGAAGGAATAATCCCAAGTCTGGATACCATAACACTGTAGCTACAAGACAGTAAAATAAAGTAAATCCTTATTACTGAAAGGCCATTAGCTCTGGGTTGAATGGTCTGCTTCAAAGTCTCAGTGAAATACCTCTTTCTAGCTACTAAATACTCATCCCTATTACCTGTGAGAGCTAAACCATATGCATAGTTATGATTAAATGTGGATGCTGCAACTAACTTCTGTTAACTCAGAGTACGACTATCAACTCAAAGCAATAAGTGGTAAGAGCATCCTTCTGTTCCAAGAGTTTCAGGGTGGCATCAACAGTTCTGTGTGCGAAGTTTGGGTGAAACAATTGACCAGGAAAGAAAACTCCATTGAACAAAATCAAACACAAAAACAAGAGACAAAACCAAGAAGAGCAGAAAAAAAAAATGCAGTGTTGGGTTTTATATCATACATGTACTGTAAAAGAGGATCAATTTGAAAGCGATTGGGAAATCTCACAGAAACCATCTTGTTATCCACATAAGTAAAACCAGACCTAATTATCAGGCTGTGCTCAGTCATGCTGTTCCTGTTAGCAAAGCCCTCTCAGAAAGTGAACAAAACCCAAGTAATTTTAGGGTTCCTCTTAGCTGCAGAAAAATTTGAGCATGGAAAGGAAGAAAATAGTACCCTTAAGGGGTACTTTCAGCCTTCTAGACATTAGCTGGTAGTAGAGACACTGGGACTGCTAACCAGCTCATGTTTGGCTATTCTGCAAGTTAAAGTATTATTTGTTTTAATTAGAGCAAACAAAATAATACCGATAAGGCAGAAATTCAAAGGTACCTTACATCTATTTTTATACTTTCTCTCTCAGCCCGTATCTTTGGCTGTAGCTCAGTATCTGAGCATCTGAGCATAAATAGGTTTAAAGATCCATCTTCAGAAGTCTCGGTGCTCAGAGTTGAAGGTGGAGAACCAAATACTCAGATGATGAGAACAGGAGGAAATTCAATGAAGTCTTGCACACGTGGAGTGACACCAGCGGGCCGCCAAACTAGCTCCACCTCCCTTTAATTTTATCTAACAATTCCCATGCTCAGGACCATCTAATGGGTCATGGTGTCTCTTGTAAAGGGGAAATGCTTAAAGTGTGTCAACTTTGTACTGCAGAGACACATCAATTCACTCTGTTACCTGGTGGGAAGGGATGAGAGGCCTGGTGCCAGCCTTCTGGCACCTAAGCCAGCAGGTCTCCCGTTCCCGCACGTGCCTGAGGCACTGGTTCCAGGGCAGCAGCGCAGCAAGCCTCACTGCAGAGACACACCAGCATCTGAGTCGAGGCACGGACCAGAGCACAGGCTAAAAACCTCTGGGCATGAGCTGAGGCTCCTCTCCAAAGCTGTCACTCGTCAGGAGGCAGTAAGCAAGAGCCTGGGGAGGCAGAGTTAGAAAACGACCCTCTAAGAGAACCAGAACATAGCAAAGCTGGCAGCAGCCAGGGACAGGCCAGCCACACCAGTGGACAGGAAGAGCTGAAAAGGGAAGAGCCGGGACCATGGAGCAGCAGCATGAAGTGGCCCAAAAGCTGGATCTGGGAGGAGAGGATGCTGTACTCAGAGCCCGCATGTAAAAAAAAGGTGTGGCTGAAAGGTAGCTCCCCAGCTATATTCCAGCTGAGCGTGTGCAAATAAAATGGCAGAGGTAGCACTGGAAGCTGGTATTAACACCATCACAGCTAAATGTCAGAAGTAGCCTAGAGAGGGAACTTCACTCTGCAAAATGCATAGCTGTGAAATCCATGGACAAAACTGATGTCTGCTTCTATTAGTACCACAACAGCAGTTTGACCTAAATAGTAATTTCTGTTTGGCATTTAAAGTCAAACAGGAATAAGGTCCAAAATATGAGTCACTAAAAATAAAAAAAGGCCAACAACATGTACTGTACTCCACAATCAGCCCCTTCCCGAAAGGGGGCCAAAAGCTGTACATATTTTGGATTCTTCCACAGCAAATCTTACTGCCACTTCAAAATTTTTGGCTGACACCTTGATGACACTGAAGTAGAGAGTCAGTCTATGACACAGACATTTTAAATAGACAGTGGTGGTCCTTACTAATTCCAGTAAGTGCATTAAGAAACACAGACTTACGGTATTGCAACACCACGTTGTACTCACACGTGTGGTAGTTCTGACTATAAAATCCTTGAATGCTTGGCAACCTCCTCATTGCCTGGCTCTGGTTTGGATTTTTTTGCTGATGACCTTTTGGGTTATTGCTCTGGCAATAATGGAGAGCTGACAATGACCTACCAGTCACTGGTCCAGTCTTTCTAACATACGCAAGTGGGGAAGGATCAGTGGAAATGCCTGAGATTCTCCTGTGTAGACTTCTGAGAGTGACACCCCTAGTGCATATATGTAGCATAGCAGTTCAAGATTACTCGAGCTTACTAGCTCAGATAATCATTTTCCCTAATTGCCACAGCTCCTAGCTGAAATGTACTTACTATTCAAAATGCTTTCAAAATTACAAAGCAAATGTACTTGTTTACTTCCATACTCAGCATGTAGACCTTACCCAGGACTGAAAGAAAACATGTAGGCATCTGTGATCTCCAGCAGAGAATACTGCTCCACAGCATCCAACCCTAGTTAGTTGGCAAGTGCTTCCGCAACATCACGCTTAGTGTCATTTTAAGATGCTAAGCCTGATGTTTTGTTAGCTTTCTGTTTAGCTTACTATTAAAATTATTAATTTTTCCTTTGTTAGTTTCTTTGTTCAAGCAGTTGGAAGCAGGCAGCTCCACCCAAATTCTTCACTACACCAGTGCCCTTACAATGTTTATCTGTGTGTCAGCTTGGTGCTTGTATGCCAGTGTCTTAAATTGTTTTGCCAGGAAGCTGTCAGTGATGTTCTGTTCCCCTCCCTTACTCCCTGCCCCCCCCAGTAAATTGTGTACTATTTATCTTCTTAATGTCATTTAAAAAATAGATATTATTTAACAGTTATGTATTTTCATGCTCCCAATTTTAAGTCCCTAAAAATACTGACCACAGAAAGTGCACTCAGCAATCCTACAGCAGACCATGTGCGTGCAATTACCTCATTTACACAATCACAATAACCACACAAAATTCAATGCCCCATCTGGAAGATAGGAAATATTATTTCCTTTCTTCTACCTTTGTCTGTGTACATAGCTGACTCTCGAGGATAAGCAGAGTCTCATTATGTGGGTGGATATATATAGGCACATACACAATACATATGCTCACACAATACTGCAGACAATTGAGGCCTGATTTCTGTTGGGGCTGCTAGCAACTCTGGTAAATTATTGTGCTTCAAATTTTGGCATGAAGTCTCTTGCCAACTTTGCCCATCCTTGCTATTTCCAGCTCATGCTGACAGTTTTGGCTGGCTGCCTTCCCTGCTTGAGTAAACCTGGGGAAGCACAGCTGAGCAAAAATGCAGAACCCCCCTCTCCCCCAGCCGCCCCATAGGTGTTCGGTGGGGCCTGGGCCAGCTGGTGGGAAGCAAGCCCTCACAGCCATCTTCACAGAGAGGGGGGCAGATCAGGAGAACCTGGACCTGTGATGCACCCTGTGATGAAGAATGAAAAGTGTTTTGCTCTCCTTCTGTCCCACCAAGTGGAAGGAGAGGAGTCTCCAGAGAAGTATGAATGCAAAAATCCCCAAGATAGGGTCTCCAGGTAAAGTAGTACCACAACTGCAGGAGGAGCTCGGAAATCACAAAGGTTACGCAGCAGAAAAAAAGGGGGGAAGCAAACGCTTAGTACAAAAGACTTACAATGAATAGCGAACTTCTGGGCTTGGGATTTTAAGATCTCTTTGTTGGATGGGGAATGACTCCAGCATGTGTTCATATAGAGAACTCCTACGTTACAAGCTACAAGGGACTCTGGAGGTGACCAGTTCCAAGCCTTCCAGCATACTGTTACCTTGTTCCTGTTGGAAAAGACTCAACCCTAGGGTGACACAAACATGTCAATTTTTTAAAGAGATACAAGCTGCACTGAGTTTCAGGAATTTAAAAAACGTATGTACTTAAGCATGATGTTCCATCTCTCTTCCTTCCCTGAAACACCGTGCCACATTAATCTGCTCTCAAACAATGAGTTGAAGTATAGACATTTCCAGAAGGAGCATTTAACATGCATTTGTTGGAAAAGCAGCACTGCCTTCTTCTCCCACTTATTTCTACAAATACAACCCCTTCTACTGCAGAGGGCTTGTGACAGCCCAAGGGCACATGAGAAGCCATTTGTTAAAATGCTGGCAAAGAGCACTGGTATTGTGTAGGTCAACTCCTGCTCTACCAAGAGTGGGCAGTGGGCAGGCAGAGCCTGAGTCTGTTGTGAGGCCTCAGAGATGAGACTGAGCAGGTTCTGCTCTTTTCACTGCAGCCCCCACCAGGATCACTGGAGTTCCTACCAGGAGTTCCTGGAGAGTACAAAGCAGCCCCTTAAAAATGTTTCCATCATTATTCCAGCCTGCAGTGATCCCTAAAAGTTACTCAGCTGAAGTTACCGGTCACATTTTCTATTATTGTTTTCCAGTAACAGAGAAAATGCGCAGGCCACAGCCATGCACAGGCACAACTCCTGCTGCACCACGGGCTGGTCCTGGCACTGTCAGCAGGGACTGCTGAAAAGAGACGAGACAGGAGAAATGTAGGAAAGAGAGGAGGGACACAGATGGTGAGGAATGAAGGAGCTGGATTTTGGTTTTTTCAAGCTTGCTCCAGTGTCAAGTTTTCCCAAGCATGGGTCATTAGCCCCTTCCAGTATTACTTACTGTGAAAAAAGACACACGGAAAATGACAAACCTTTGAGAGCCAGGCTGCCCTTGCTAGGCATTTGGTCATTTTTTGAAAACAAAGTCTCAAGTAAAGATATCTGCACTGTTTCCTGTCTGCAAAGTGAATCTATCATTCTTATAGCTTGATATTTTTTTTATGCTACTACAGTGGATCCAGAGTCTTTTTTTTTTCTTCTTTTACTACTACAGAAGTAGTTCTTGATGGGTTCAAATTTCAGATAGCTCTTTCTGCAGAAACCAGGGTACTGCACAGGAAGTTTTGCTACTGGGGAATAGCAGAGCTGCTTTCCATGTGCAACAGGAACTCCTGGTGATAATAAGCACTGCAGATGTGCATCTCCCTCATTAATTTTTTCTAATTCAGGCCTACAAAAGTGAAATTTTGTGATTTACAAGTTGTTCACGACCACAGTGTACTGCTGTTATAGCTGGGGCTGGGACCTCTGTCAGGCCATACAGAGCTGTGCTTCACAGGCAGTTGCAGCACTCAGCAGCTGTGCAGCCCCAGAGCTGTGTGGGGCAGCGAGCAGCTCGGGCTGGCAGCTTGTGACAGCCACCGTGACATCTGCAGCAGCTGTCACAGGGCTGCCCTGCACGCAGACCCAAAAATCTGCGTGCCAGTGGGAGTTTGTTTCTCCCCTCTCCCTTCCTCCCAATACCAGTGGCCATCTAACAGCAAGGGCAGTGTAAGAACGCAGAGCACTAGGAAACAATTATTTATGCATTTTCAACACTGTACTTTGGTTAATCTGTGCTTCCTTTTCAATGCTGTCAGGTGAAGGTGAGAGCCAGAAAGCATCTCAGAGATGTACTGGTATTTTCTTTGCCTTTCACGTCTGTTAAATCAGGTCACTTTAGAAAGAACAGCTCTGCTGTTTAACATTTTTTTATATGACAATCTCAAAGCAATTGATATTCAAGTAATTCACAGCCTTGCTCTGATTTTGGATTTTTTGTTGTCATTTTCACTGTAGACACCAAGGAAGAGAAAAATTCAATCACTGGCCAAATACCACGCAATTCAGCAGTAGCAGAACAAGGAACAAGGACTCAACATGCTGAATATACTCTGGCAGCTTCCTCGAGCTGAACAAGCAAAACCTGAGTTGAGGCAATACACACACTCTTGGGAGGATTTCGGCTGGTGCCCAAGGACTTCTGAGCGTGCACAGGGAGGACTGATTTGCCATCTTTTATACGAGGTTTTGCTAACTGCATCACACTTTACCTTTGCTACCCTTGTGTATGGGAATGTGTAACAGGACTAAAAGGGGCCAGCTGGAAAAGAGACAATTACCACCTTCTTTCATACACTAGTTGTTTCTAGCTCTTCAGTAGGTAAGTTAAGCAGCTCATAACATCCTTAAGAATGGCCCTTTGATCTCTGGCCCTATGAAGTCAGGTTAGGAAGAGGCTTCTAAAAGGACAGAGTAGTTGTATTTCTTAGAATCAGTCTGATAAAACCGAACTGAATTACCACCACTGCTTCTCCATGAACATGTCAATGTGAGAGTTTTAAGCAAGGACCCATTAAGGGCAGGAGAGGAAAACACACATTTCAGCAGCTTGAACTCACCTCTTGAGTTTCTCCTGATGTCTAAAAAAGACAAGGGGAGCTCCCCTTTTGCACCCTCTGTTGCATATGAGCTCCAGATGCGTGCATGCTATTTTCAGAGTCAGAGGATACAGATGTCATTAAATATGCTGGTGATCTGCTCCAGTCTATTGAAATTTTTTTTATCTGAGATCAACACCCAAAAAAAGTATTTGAAGACTCAGCATGAAGAGGGGAAACAACTGCAATGAAAGCTGTAGTTCCTGTATTACCAGAACAAGGTGCAGGGCACAGATCATACCCAGTATCACGAGCCCTAAGTCCTGACAATTGATTCAGGAGATCTTGCAGGACCTCTGGAAAAAGTAAAAAACATTCCGACATGGTATTTTCTTCTCACATGGTACTAGGGTTATGAAGTAGCTTTTTATGAGCCATTCAGTTTTCCTTTTATAGCAGCCTATTTATACACTCCAATTCAGTCACAGCTTCCACTGTACTGATTACTACAGTGCTCATTTCCTCATTCTGCACTGCGCATGCATTTCTTTTCTCAGTTTTTATTCTCTCCTTATTAGATCTATTAGCCTTGCATTACCCCTCCACCCTGCTGCTTAGCCTCTCCTAGGCTTCCTTCCTAGGGGCACTTGTCTCACAACTAAGTAACCAACAGTTCAGTTACAGTACTTTAATAAAATAAATGTTTTAAGAAAAGCTTTCCATCTTTGTTCATTTTTAAATGCATGAAGAATAGATTCAACACAGTATTTGAGCAGTGGTTCAGTATCACTCAAGTTAAAACATCCTCTTCCACTCTGAACGGACCATGAAAATAAGACTTCTTAAAACTCACTGTCCTTTCTACAGTCCCATTTATTTACTGTGTTGGTGAGTGCCTAAAGGCCAGTGACCCTTTTTGCTTACAGCATGAATTATCAAAGTCACTGACCTGTACATCATTTGAAGACTGAAATCCAATTTAATGTTTTCCCATTTACACTAGACATAAGTTGTGCAGCAAACTTTTTAACAATGCTTCTAAATTCACAACACACTTAGTCCAAAACTCCTGAAGTTAATATTTTTGCACTTGGGATTGTTAATGTTTGCTAAAACCCGAAACATTCTTCAGCTGACTAAAAGCTTTATATCCTTAGAAAGTACAATCTAAATATAAATGTGGTGGGCGTATGTGGATCTTTTCTCTCCAAGGAGGCTCTGTTACGAATTTCCAATGTTTTACGCCACCACCAAGCCTCTGCTAAGCCGTGACACCTGTTCAGAATTTTCAGCTTCTTAACCCCTTATTACACTTCCTACCATCCACAGCAGAAGCGCAGGAGGTGGAAAAGAGTTCCATCATCCTGGACTTGCTGTATAAATCCTCAATGGCTCCTTGGCGTCCTTTAGTATTTTATATTAATACCCACCTTAAGGACAACTAACTAAATGGATGAACTTGTTTCTCTCATAACATATGCCAGTGGATAATCTGGTTATCAAGCAGACTCTGGAAAGAAAACCTACAAATTCCATAGGAGGAACACCAAAGATAATTCTGTTAATAATAAATATTATCACCAAAAACAATAAACGGTTTATTCAAAAATGAAACAGGACTACAGCTTTTAAGTAACATTATGCTAAATGCATTCTTATCACTCACATTAATAAGGATTCACTATTCTTAGGTTTGATACATTTAGCAAACATTGGCAGTGCACAATAGTACTGACCAAAAGTTCTTTTAGCATTACTATGTAGACACTCTTTTTAACATTTCTGCAAAAAATAAACCATGAGGATATCTCCTAGTTAAAAGTCAAAATACTCTGTTGAGACAAAATGCCTCCGTAAGAAAACCTGTTTCAAAAGACTCTTTTTCATTAAAAACCACAAATATAACTCAAATTAATCACAGTATGAATTTTGACCTGATTTATTCACACAAATCAATCCAAATTCAATTTAGGCCCAAAATATATACCGTAAGGATACTAATAAATTTTTCAGGCACTAGAGAATCTTGTATAAATGTATCTGTTCGAGCGCTTCTCTGTCAACATCCTTTTCCATATACACATCATAGTTTAGCTGCACCTCTTCGACCCATTGACTGAGCTGTACATCTGTCTGAAACAATGAAAGCAGATCCTTAAATCAACACCATGTTAAGAAACAGCAGGAGTTTCAAGGTCAATACAACATTAAGAAGGCAAGACATAATACGAGAGATTAGTCATTCAAAATTATATGGCAATGATAAATTAATTTCTGGAAAAGCCATTTTAACTCATATAAGAGATAATAAAGCTAACTTTAAAAATTATCTCAGTCAATAATCTAGATATTTTGTTAGCATATTACAACTGCCTTTCTGTATGCATTTGTATAAGCCTCAAGCATCCTGATCAGAGGGTGACATTCCGACAGATGTGCTGAGGGAGCAGCTAACAGTATCATGGAACAATCGCAGGTATTCTCTTGTTTTACACCCAGGGAGTATTGTATTAAGGCCGCAAAGGGCTTCTCAGGTGCTGTGTGACTACACCCTGCCCCAAGAAAAGTTCAAATGACACCACTGCTGCTCTTGGGGCTGAGGATCTACTTCACCCATCCGCATCCAGGCAACAGGTGATTCAATTTCTCTAAAACTAACTACTGTGGCAAGCAAGTCACTTTATACATAACCTTGTCATGTCTGATCAGTGTTTTGTTTCCTAACTAAAGCTAGGCCACATAATTTTACTAGGTGTCACATATGTGATCTACCGATGAACGATGGCAGAAGGGACAGAGAGCAGAGCGTGGCCCATCGGAAGCGGTTACTACTCAGGGAACAGCACAGAGCATTCAACAGCTTTGAAAGATGCACTGTCGTTGTGTTTGGTTCCAACTGCAATTTAAAGCTATGTAACTGATTCAAGATGCCTGATGGTAGTCACTTGGCTAGTTGGGAGACCACATCTCTCACTAATCTGTATTTCCAAAAGCTCATACTGCCCTATTAACACACATGTTAATACAATGATTCATGCAGCCTACTGATATAGGCTGGGATTTTCCTTTTCACATGAGAACAACTGAAGCACAGAAGATGTGTTGGTGGTCAACCTCAAAACAGAATCCAGAGTCTTCCACCTTTTAATCTCTGCAGAAAATCATATAGCCTTCCTTACAGCAATACTGGCAAGCAGCTAACTTCAACTACAGAAATGCCACTTTGACAGAAAATAATGAAGTGTGTCAGCTAAAATAGGCTGAGGGAACTTACCTGGAGCTTTGAAAGTGATTCTTCAAGACTTGGAACTGTCACTAGTAAGGACCCTCTTTTCCTTACATTACAAGCAATAAATTCCCAAGCTCTGAAACATATTTAAAGGTAGGCGACCAGTTTTTTTGGGGAAAAAAACACCCACATTTGATATACAATTAATCTAACACTTGCAGTTTATTGGCCAGAGCTTAAAGACTTGCAATACACGCTTATCAGTCATTATTAATATCTAAGCAAATGCATTTGCAGGAATAAAATCAAGCTTTGTATTAAAAACACAGGGAATATATGGTCTTACAATTTAGATTTTGTAACTTGTTAATTCTCATACATACATGCATATCATTTGGTATTGTCAAGACTTTCACTTTGAACAAGGATTAAACATTGACATTTGGTCCCCTTAAATTTTTAGGTTTGAAAAAAATCCAGTCCTGAAGTGCAGTCCTTTATTAAGCTTCACAACAAGCTGCTCTTTACATACATACTTCGTGTACAGTCGTGACAAAGTACTTCTCTTAAGACATTAGTAATCACAGTATTTAAATATAGCCCCCAGCATTCCTTTTTTTTGATTTTGCAAGTAAGATCATTTCTCACAGCACGGCGCTTCATCCTAAAAAGAATTCAATTTCCAGCATTCTTCAAATGTCATTTATCTTCATGCTACTAATGCAACATTAAACCACTATCCCCAAGTTATGACAGAATCACATGAATTCTCAGTCATGTGCCTGGAAATGTATCTCCTGGCATTTTGAAACACCCACTATCCCTCACCCATCCACTCTGTGCCTCTCTGGTTGGCATTATCACCTGGTATCCAGGGCAGCAGGGCAAGCCTTAGCTGAAGCTGGTACAGAATATCAGACTTGGCTGGGACCAAGTGGAGACACAGGTACTCCTTCTTTTTGACTGCCCATTCTAAACTTTGGATGATCGAGTTATTTACATTTTAAACGGATGCTGCCGGATTAGCAAAAGCTCATCTGTGAGTGTCTTGTACCTGAAAGAGAACCTTAGCCACATGTTTGTTTGCTACCACATCCTTACGAATAGCTACTAGAAATATCATTAATAACCATGCTTTGTACTCTGTATATATTGAAGCTCTGACATCTACAAGTCAGTGACCCGGCTTACTTCTGAAGATTAAGCTTTATGCTGATACAGTGATTTCAGATTCTTTAGCAGCAAGATATTATTTTAACATATCAGTGCAAGGATTCAAGCCCAGGTTTGGGTAAACAAAGCAGCAGTGTTTAGTGGGTTTAATAATAAACAACTGCCAGAACGCCTTAGCAGTTAAGTATAACAATTAAGAGGACACAGTCTGAAACAATTTCCTTATATAAATTATGTATGTGCCTTCAAAAAGCACAACCTTAAGGTTTTCCATAATTCACAAGGTTACACACACATTGCCAAAGAAATAGGTAACTTGTTTGGACACAGAGCTTACCTGGCCTGTTCCTGTCTGTCAAGAAAATATTCAAAGACGTTATTCATTACAACAACATCAGCCTTCTGCAGAAGTGAGGGCTGAGTACAGATGTCTGCATGAACCACCTGAAGGAGAAAAATTTCCCAAGGCATAAATTAAGAGACAAATACAGCCTTTGAGATGTCATGAAGCCTGTCAGCCTAATACAGCAACTGCTACCATCCTTTTGAACCAGTCAAAAAACCAGGTATTTCACTGGCTTCACAGCAGAGAAAACTGACATAAATAAACACAATAATCTTTCAAAAATTTTTTAAAAAAATCAGATTTAACTCTTCTAATTAAAATACTTGATCCATTATGTTAAGTAAAATTAAATACATCTGAATTTTGGTTAGAACTGTGTGCCATAAAAGAGGAGATGATATATGTGATGGCTGTTACATTTCACTTACCTATATTTTATCACAAATGTCCAGTGATTTCAGGAAAGGAGTTAAGCCAGTTGAAGCTATTTTGAGGATATTAAAAGGCATCTGACAGGGTCAGTGGGTTACTGAAGGATTATACCTAGAAAAGACACTACAGACCTAGATTTGACAGCTGCATTCTCACAATGCATACTGGGACTGGCCATGCTGGAAAGGCAGGATGCTCAGTAGCACTGGAGGATCCTACTAAACAACTGCCTCTCCAGTCAGCACAGGAGGAGCTGTTTTGATTTCATCTACCTTCACCTACCAAAAAGGATATTAGCACATCATGTAATTTTTTAAAACAAGTGAGACAGGAGAATATGGATGCTCATTAACACTCTGATGTGTTTGATTTCCTTTTAAAGACAGAGAAATCTATCAATATGACTCGATGATCCATGTGGGTCCTTTTCAACTCAGGATATTCTATTATTCTGCATCCCAGATCTGATGAGAAACGTAAATTGTAATATCTTTTGAAGGGATAAGTAGTAGTCAGCATGGATTCACTAAAGGTAAATCATGCCTGTCCAACCTCATTGACTACTGTGATGAACCAACTACCTGGATGGATGAGGGGAGATCAGTGGATTTTGTCTACCTTGACTTCAACAAGGCTTCTGACACTGTTTCTCACAACATCCTCACAGGCAAACTCAGGGTGTGAGGACTGGCAGTGAGGTGGATTGAGAATTGACCAAATGGCAGACCCTAGAGGGTCATAAACAGCGGCACAGCGTCTAGTTGGAGGCCTGTCACTGCTGGTGTCCCCCAAGGCTCAATGATGGGTCCAGTCTTGTTTAAATTATCCAGGAATGACTTGGATGAAGGGGAGAGGCCTCCTCAGCAAGTTCACTGATGACAGGAAGCTGGAAGGAGTGGCCAATACCCCCTAGTGCTGTGCAGCCCTGCAGAAGGACCTCGACAGGTTGGAGGGATGGGCAGAGAGGAACCTTCTGAAATTCAGCAAAGGCAAATGCAGGGTCCTGCACCTGGGGAGGAATAACCCCATGCACAGGATAGGATACTAATGGCAGTCCTAGTATTTTAAGCCACAATTCAGAAAGATGCTTAAACTACTGGAAAACTTTGAACATATGTTGATGTTTCCTTGACTTGAATGATACTTAAGACTTGACCTAAAATTACTCTGCATTTACAGAGTAGGTGACCATACTGACCAAAGTGACCTAAGCACCTCATTTGCCCCAAACACATCCTCATTCCTGTTGGGGAATTTGGGACCACATGGGCATGTGTGGCTGCACAATGAGCCGGGCACAGGTACTGCTCTAGTCAAAACCTCATTTTTCTGGGTTTGGTTTCAGCTGAACCAGCTCTCTGATCTGCTTGGCTGTGTGCTGGCACAACAGAGGAGGCAGCAACTGAATTTAAAACTGCCCTGTTGTCCAATGGAACACACACCAAGCCTTTCATGATTACAGGCAATTTCTGAATTGAGGTCTCAAGTTTCCTAAGATCTGTTGAACTGTTTACTTTTCTCCCAGTATCTAAGTGTTTCCTCAAATGGCAAAAGATGCTGCGCAACCTTCTATGTACTTTAACAAACCAAGTGTTGACCAAAATAACACAAGGTTCACTCAGAAATTTAGCCACTAAAGATACCATTTCACTTTGCTGTCCTTTAGGAACATATTCTAATAAAAATTCAGAATATCCTGGAAAAAAAATTAGCTATTTAAGAAGAGTCTCTTAAAAGTTTTTCGAACTTGTGTCATGAATTATGACCAGCATCTGGATTCTCACAATTCTTCAAGCTGATGTGTACCTCTAGAGAGGATTCATTTGGGGTAGAAATAAAAATCTAAGATTGAAATGTTCAAAGCAGTGTGATAACAGGAGTCACATGACTAAATTAGCATTTAATGAGACTCAAATAACTAAGTCCTCGGGCACTGCTTTGAAAACCTATTATCTTATCTTTATGCTCCAAAATGAATACTTCAGCAGAATTACAAGGTGTGAAGAAAAACCATAAAAGCTTGTAATAAAAAATATACAAGGCTGAAAAGCATGCTTATAGATCTCCAGCTCCACTGAATTAACTTGACAGAGTTCCTAACTGTACTTTCAGTTTCATCACAATAAAGTGTTATGAACACAAAACATACGCAAAACCCAAAGGTTACGGATAAACTGTCAGCAACTGTGATTCGATTGAGCAACCCAATGATACTGGTTACCCTGTGTTAAATATTTTATGTTTATTATTTCTTTCTAGTTTAAAATTGGGTTACCTTAATTCCCAAGAAATTACTATACTCAGCAGTTTGTGTGACTTCATTCAAGAGCACATGCATACAACACAGGATTAAAGCCAGTATTCTACTCAGCATATTCTACTTACCAACTTTTGCTGGTAACAAAATAACAGGTATTGTCCAGAAAGGAAATTTTTTTCCTCTTTAAAATATTAGTAGCTATTCCCAAAACGAAACCAGGGACATTATTCCCATAATGATAGCACTTTGTTTGAAACCCATTTTGTTTGTGAAAGGTACATATACACTGACATTCTATGAAAGGAAATACTGATAGTTCTAAGTACTTTAGGTGTCCTTAGATGCAAATTTGCAAATCCTACAAAAATCTTTCTGCTAACAAAAGTGAATCATAGACATTTACTTTTGTATTCGTGACAGAAATTCTTTAGTTTCACAGAAGTGAGTGGCAATGATGTCATTGATTTCACTGGGAGAATCAGCTGTATCTGTTTTATGTGAGCCAATGGGTAAGTCCAGTCAGTAAAAAGGCTAAGTGATTCATATTTTGATAATTTCCTTCTTCCCCTCTACAAGATCTTTTTTTCCTAATGCAAAGCCTTTGTTTAGGATCAAAACAAGCAAAGGCAGAAACTTCTCAGAATGCTGATTTACCAGCCACTCACTTAAACCAGACACCTTGTACACAGTGGTTAAAAATACATAAACTAAAGCATATATTTAGTTACCTTTATTCTGTCAATGAACTCGTACTTTGCAATCATCATTTCTTGTAACTGACAAAAGTCTGCATTCATTTCTACTCCGTACAGCTGGGAAGCTGAGCTATAAAGACAACCCTGCATTAGGAAAAGGAAATTTAGTAACTGTGATGCCTTTAAAACAAGTTTGAAATTTTCATTTAAAAAGAAGAGAATAAAACACAGGTTAAGATTAAAAAAAATCTTAAAATATTGAGTTGAGAAATGTCTTTCAGTGGATGTGAAATATTTTTCAGAGCTAAGCTCCTGATTTGACAATTCCCACTTAACTCTCACAAATTTTAGTAAGAGATCCAAAATGACACGTCAAAATAAGAAGAAAAGAAAAGCTCCAAGTTCACTTCAATTGCAAAACAAAATGAAAATAGTCTAAGGAAGAAAAAACGTGTACAAAACAAGTTACAAAAATAGTGTGAAGGCAAAAGACTCTACATGTAATTTTTGTTTCTTGGGAGAATTGAAGAAGAAAATATCAAGAGAAAAGAACAAAAACATAAGACATAACATAGTTAAAATGAGTGAAAATGGAGGACAACGTACCAATAATAGTGGGATATTTTGATACTGAGTCTTTGTCAGCACCTCTAAGTTCATGTATTACTGACATTTTCAGATGCTTCATTCAGGTACATATGCAAAAAAAAAAGCTAAATTATGCCTTAATATTAAGCCCAAAAAATAGTTCAGTTTTGGACTAAGATTTTGGGAAGTTGGAAATGTTAGAGAAAAAAAAGTACAAATACTTGAGCGTACAGGGCCCTAACAAAGATACTGCTTTAAGTGCCACTGTCTCCATTGAGCACAGTAATTGAGCACAGTAACATTTTGCCAACAATGGCAAAGACAATGCTGAAGATACAGAATATCTGAGATAGACATGTATTACAACTTCATTATTAAAGTTTTCTGAAACCATTCAACTCAGAGAGTAGAAGAGCAACCTGTGAAGGTGAAATTGCCCCTCCTCCAAGGCAAGAACATTTTACAAGCAGAACTCTTTTTGAAAGAGTGCTTTGAGAATATCTTCTACTATAATAATACAAGCATTTAAATACTTCAAAACAAATTCAGCCTAGCAAAAGTGTTACCATTTAAGGACCCAACGCTGCAAATATTTACAAATGGGAGTAACTTTCCTCATTTGAGTAATCCCAAAATAAGACTATTCAAATGAGTAAAATCACATGCTCAAGTGTTTCCAAGATTGAGCCCTAAACAGCTATGAACTTTTTTAAGAAAGTAGTAATGTGTGCTTTGCATTGCTGTTGGCCATATGTTGCACCAGCCATGCCAAAAGCAATCAAAATTGCACTCAAGTTTCTCGATGAAGTATTTTATGTGCATTTTAAAACACAGAGCAGGACAATATGTTTTTGGAGGCAAATTCATATCAAAGTCTTCCTTTGTATAATTTCACAGTTTGTCAGCTTCATAAAGGAATTTAACATAACTAATCTATATATAGGCATGGTCAAGACATAAGAGGACAAACTTACTCATGAAAGAGACAGCAGGAATGAGCAAAAGAGCAGCATGTGTGACAGCAATATGCTACTCTGTTGGACAACAGACTTTTCCTCTCCATAAGCAAGATGATTTCTATTCCCTCTTGCGAGGAACAGAGGAAGAACTGAAATCGCTAGTAAACAGCACCTTACACTATTCAGAGAGTCAGATCAGAGATGCCTCTCAGAATGACCCATCCAAGATTGAGTAATGAGAGTAGGCAGTCAGAAAAGAGGGAAAATGTTTGTCACAGTTACAAAATATGAATTCCTGTGCTGGAAGTTACCGCAAATAGCACTGCACCAAGCCTGGAGCCAACGTCAACCACTACCTTTCCTGTCAGGTCAGGCAGTACATGTTGATAAAGAAACTTCAGTTCCATGAGAGAAAAGGAATGCGAAATAAACTCTGGGAAATAAGAACAGAACAAAGGTGTTGGGTGGGCACTACTAACTACTGTGTAATTAACCATTGAAATAGTAACCTGAAGAATTATCGTCACTGAAAACTTGTGTGATTTCTTGCCCGCACTAGTGCTGGGCATCCTAGCACACCAGGGTTTGCAGATCAGAGGTAATCAGCCAAGCAGCCCGTCTCAAGTCTGGGGATTCCTTGCCTTACATGGAGAATTTTGAAACCCTTCCTGAAACTGAATTACATTTTTCTGCACAGTAACATATGTTAAAGAATACAAAACAAAGTAACTTGGAACTGTTTAACTGGAAAAGGAAATGTGGTACCTAAAGCTCAACACAATTTGTGCAAAACTTTTTATGGGCAGACATATTAATAGCTTTAATTTCAACTCCAAAGTTTTAATGAATGGAGTGTTCTCTACACAAACCATTCCTTCAACGGCTGTGCTAGACTGGCAACAGCACTGATCTGTGCCACACCACACACAAGCTTTAAGACAGATGGTGCTTTCTACTGTTTTTCAGCATGTGAGAGGATACCGAGCCTACTGCACGGACTCTACAGCATTGTCTTTCTCTTGCACCTTCCTCTCCAGTGGTACACAGCCTGCCTCTTACCTGCCCAGTTTTTGTGGGCAACAATTGTCACTCATACACTGCAGATTAATTCAACTTACAGGTGTAGGAGGCTCCTTCCACTGGTTATGGGAAATAATTCTGGCCTGTGTATTGCACCAGTCTGGGCAAAGTCCTCCATCAGCTGGATGTTGTCTTGTCCAGCTGAGTCACTGCACAAACCAGTTTAGTTAAACTCAATTTGTTTCTCTTGTTCCCGAAAGAACACTTACCTAAAGATGCAGTTTTGTATGAGCCACACTCTGTGCAGTAGCTCCTACTCATTTTCCCCTCCTCACACAATGAATCAACAACATCATCATCATAAAGGAATGCATCAACATGAATCATGGGCAGTGGATGCTGGTGTATCTGAGAAGAGGAACAAAACCTTAGAAAGGCATAACCAAGTCTCTTAATTTCACTTACACTGTCACACGTTAACTGTCCCACCATCCTACATTTCCCAAAATCCCCAAGATCCACGTTTTTCCCTATGCAACAATTACAAAAAAAAATTAAACAACAGAAATCCTACATGTAAACTGGGTCATCAAATTCCACTGAAATAACCAGTAAGTGGCAGTTGACAAACGAAAGCAAGCTGGTTTTGATACCTGAGTAGGGGGCCCGATGTGAATTTTGTCTCCTTAGTGCTTGCTTGGCTATAGGAAAGATACAGGGTAAAGGAAGCTTTTTCTCATCTTTTAATTAAGAGAAGGGAACTTAAATTTACTGGAAAGATCCATTTTGCTTCTCAGCCTCAACTATTTTCATCATCATGCCTTATGCCTCTATCTAGAAGCACCCCTGATTAACATGGGTATCACTTTCAATCAAAAGTATACCAGTTGGGATGCTTGCCTTCTCATCATTTCAAGGGGTATAACCTTCATCCTCCTACTCAGCTTTCCTTCCTTTTCCACATGCAGGGTTGCTGCATGTGGCCAATCCACTTTTCCCACTGAAGAGCCACACACTACTTTTCTGGGAAATGCATTAACTTTCCTTGTATACTGACAGCTCAAGTACAAAAGGTGCACTCCCCTCCCACAGGACTCACAGCCCACCTCTTTCTGAGCCATCAGAATCTGAAAAGAGCTGGATATCATCTCTGGGCTGCCCACATAATGGCAACAGCAAAACACTGGCCCTGTGTTTCTGCTGTCTTTAAGGGGGCTGTTAGAGTCTATTATGCAGCTAGCATTAAAGAATCACTGTGACAGGTGCCATACCACACAGAATGAAAGCTATCCCAAATAACTTCTGATCAAAGTATTAAAAACTATGAAGCAACTTTCTTGGAGCCATGCAAACACAGAGGAACAGACCTGAGAACCACACTGAGATTTCCTATACTTGATTTCATGCTCATTCTCTATTATGAACTACTGCTAAAAACGAAATAGGAATAAATGATGTGGTTCAGCAAAAGCAGATCATAACAATTAGCATACTTTCTGAACAGCTTGATGTTCCGAAGTAAACATTGCCTCAATGGGTAAACGATTCCGCAAATCTTCAGCGATATTTCTGAGCACGACATCATCGTTACTCACCACCAGCTCATCAAAGTCATCTATAAATCAAGACAAACAAAAAACCCTGAACAATCATATGCAGATCATGTGAACTAAGTGATGACCAGTACAACACAGTTGCAAGACATAAACAACACCAGATGGATAAGGTTTTTTATTTGTATGCATTTTTCAGCCTTTGTTAGCTTTTCCAGCCAATGACAGATTTGGATTGTAATAACTTTGCCACATAAAATAAATGCACCGCTTGTCTGAAATCTCAAATTATTTTCATATTTATAAATTTATAACTCACATATGATGGTCTGGGCTGCCACCAAAGTGATACTGTTTCAGCTTAAGATATAAAAAACATCAAAGATGTTTTTGAACTATTGGAGAAATTACAAAACTCAATAGTTGCCTGTATGCAGGCTTTTTTTTTTTTAATACAAGTTTCTTTTTATATGTATGATCTTTCTAATAAACCTCCAAAAAATCGGGGATAATGCACAGTTCAACAGTTCAACTTGCAATATATTTTACATTACCTAAACTATCAAAATATTTCAAATGAGAAGGAAAATAGGAATGGATATAAACCAATACATTTTTGCAAAGCCACACTGTAAATTTTTTGCTATTTTTCCAGGATATTCCTGCATTAATTTAGCACATTGTTTTTAAAGATATCTAGAAAAAAGACTGAGAAAGAAACTATGTGAAGTCACTAATCCTTTCCTTTTCCAAGGCTCAATCAATAGTGTCTCCAAACTGCTCTTTTGAAAATGATTGCTAATGCTGGAGACTCTACAACCACTCTTAGCCATCTATTCTAGTGCTTGACTACCCCTAATACTAGAAAGGAATACCCTTCTTAATTACTGATTTAGATTTCCTCTGCCACTACTTAGTATTTTCTGCCCCACTCACAGCAGAAATAGAAAACTTTGTTCCTCTCCATTATATAGTAACTATTTACTTCCCTGAAGACTTAGCATGTGTCACACCAGTCTTCCTTCCAAGAAAAAACAAGATTTGCCTACCCAGACCTTTCCTGATTTTTTTTTTCTCTAGAGTGTCATGATTCTCAACACTTCCCTTTGGATCTTCTGGACTCTCTCGTCCTTTATGACCTGCAGTAGTGAGAAGCAGACACTCCAGCTAAAGGTTTACTTGCACTTACGAGACTTTTCACATCTTGCAGCCAACATCCTGCTTATACCCCTCAATTTCATGTTAAGGGTATGACGTTCCTAACTGGCATTCAGCACAAGATCTGCTGTATACCTGTATTCTGCTCTTTTCTTGTTATGTTTTCCTCAAAAGAAGGACTAGATGAAATTCCTTTTTGTCTGGACATCTCAGTGCTTTGAGAATGCTGAACTGGTTCTAAACAAAGGTGCATCTCGGGTCAAAGCTACATACCTGTAAAAGACAACCACCACCACCAAAAAGCAACCACTAATCTAATCCTGAAAAAATATACCAAACCCATCTATTAAGTCTTGTCTAAAACCAGACATGTATGTCCTCTCCTCCACACCCCTTCTGGTTTGTTTCTTGCTTTATTTAGATTGCCAACATGCTGGGCAGCAACTGTGCTTTTTACATGTACGTGCATCACTCACAAAAAGAAAATATAACAGCTTTTACAAGTGTTTTTAAAAAAGGCAATGTTTGCTAGCATTGCTGTTCCAGGTGGGAACATTAGTACAGAAAAGCTTGATGGCAAACAGGTTCAAAATAAATCTACAGAACACACTACAAGTTTCTCTATGCTAATACATTTAATCTTTCCTGTGGATCACAGGAAATGCTAGAAAGAGTGAGAAATTTTAAGGCTAGTATAGGAAACAGAAACCTGCTTCCTATATTAAATGCTTCTAAAATGCTTTTTGCTTAAGCACTGTGAGAACAATATGATTAAAGAAACCATCATTCATTGGTGCAAAATGCTCTTCTTAAGAGTGCAAATGTAAATGGTTCTTTCAACACATCCGAAAATGGATCCAAACAGATAATCCTGAATCCCCCGTAGCAAGCAGCAGAAACATTATCAGTATTTCCTTAATATATATAGGGTTTATAGTTTATTAAACGTATAGCAGTAACCCTTCAAGGCCCTGATGGGCCATAACCATCGGTAGTTGTTATACTTCAAGAGGACAATTCACTGCTCCAAAGTGCTCACAGTTACGTTCTCCAGAACCTCAGCTCCTAAAGAGATGCACACTTTGCAGCGAGGGACACAGGAGGGATGGAGGCAGCAGCTGCAACAGCAGCAGCAGCAGCAACACCAACACAACAGGTGCAATGCAGCAGCTCCAGCTTGTCAGCATTTTAACTTGAAACCTCTAATGAGCACTCATCCTGTTAAACTCACAGTCCATCCAACAATTTGCAGATTTGTTATGAACATCCCAGAAGCAGTGAGTTACTTTTCCCATCAGTCAGGGAAGATTTCTACGGATGTGACACAGCACAGAAGTAAATCCAGGTATTATGGGAAGGGAACGTGGGCAAATCTAACTGTAGCTTAACTAAGACCATCAGCACCACAACATGCCCTCAGAGTGCCAAGGCGCCAGTTTGCTAAGACGGGTAACATCTGAGCAAGCAAGGGGGAAAAATCGTGCTACAGACAGAACAAGAGAGTAGAAAGCTGATATTAGCAGCTGAACAGATCACTGCCTGTGGGCAATAAGCCTCTACATCTGGCACTTGCTTTAAAACAATACTATTACTATGCAAGAGAGCTCATCCAGCTGTTACAGTGCCTGTTAAGAGTATCGAATTCATATATAGCGTTTAATGAAACGCAGGAAGTGGTCCTAGACCACCAGGCCAGCCACATCACACTGTAAATACAGAACTTCAGTTCTCTTCCTCCCAGATCTAGTGCGTCAATAGGATCTGCTCCTTCATGGCCGGGGTGACCTTTCGTGGCCAACATTAGTGATGGATAGCTCTCCAGGCTATTCAGTGTTCCAGCTCCACAGCAGAGAGACACACACCTTCGCTGGGAGACAGGTAGCATCCATCTTCCTCTAATCCAGAATACCCCTTCCCTGTCCTGAGTTCAATCTCTACCGTACCTGTCACAACACTGACCATCTTGCATGGGGCCCTCTGATCTCTTCTTGCAAAACAAAGTAAGGCACACACAAGTTCTTGTATGCACTGTACAAAACAAGTCCTAAGGACAACACACATGCAGCTCAAAGAAAAAACTGTTGAAACGCTGACACTGAAAAATAAATGACAAATGGAAATGCTCCTTTCTAGCTATCAGTTAATATTCTAAAGCATAATAAGCAGGAACAAAAAAGGAGAGGGAGGTCTGAACAGACTCCATCTGAGACGACAAAATGGCAGCTGCAGCAGAAGCTGTGTGTGCAACACTCCACACCTGTGTGTATAGTCTGTGACTGAACCCTGACACGGAGAGTCGACTCATTCCTGTCAAAGCAAGAAACAGCAGCAACAGCTCCCACAATAACTCATTTACTTTTGCAGTATGTAAATATTTGTAGATTGCCATCAAGTAGGAAACACCACTGCCAAATATGAAAATATGCATCTCTGCTGGTACAGTTTTATCAACTCCACCCTTGTGTTTAACAAAATGCTCGCTCTTGAGAATCTCAGTATCGCCTTAAAAGGGATTTTCAAAGAAGAAATAAAAATAGAAAACTTTTATGTATCATTTTAGTACCTGTATTATACATGAAATGTATGTAACACAAAATGGAGAGTGTGCAAGCCAACCTGTGTTCATTGAACAGACAACTAACCAGGAAAGAAACGTACAGTTCATGAAACACTGCAAGATGAATCACAATCATTTGTTTATGGAGGAAGTCTGAGTGCGTAGTGTTTGTATTTTACTTCAAAAACCGGTTCCACTGGATTTACACAACATGCATTTATAAAATTTAATTAACACGTTGCAAAAAGCCTCATTATCACCCTGGTGCTAGTCAGCCTTTCTACACAAGCTAAGAAAACATCACAAAGCCTCACACCACACAGAGAGCACCGCTACACCAACATCTGAACACCCGGGCACTGCAAAATACAGGACTGAAAACAAGCAATGTGCAGTTTCCAAATGACAACAGAAGATTACATGTCACTGAAGAAGAGGAAAGAAGAGGATTTAGCAAAGGCAACCATAACAGCAGGCACCTTAAAGTCTTTTAGATATATACTCTGACTCACAGAAGAGAAAAACAAATATTAGCAGCCGTGTTACTTAATATGAGGTTAATTTAGTAATTCAGCATGTTTTAATAATACTGGACAACCAAGTCAAGGAGGAAGGACCACATCTCTAAAACTCTAGTACTGCCCTTTTTGGCTAAACAATTTGAGAAGCAATATGTGACCTCAGTATATGAAGTACCTCAGGAACTCTAAGTATTACTTCTATCCCAAAGCATACATAGCTATTGGTAGAAAGTAACTGGCTTTTTCCAACAGAAATACAACCAGAGCTTATTTTACTAGTTTAAGTCTTTTACATTGGTTAATTGAAAGAAGCTTTGAAGTTAAATTTTAAACAAGGTAAGTCTCACACCTGTTTTACAATCACTAGTTTTCTCCACCACTATTAAGTTTCAATGACTAACAACTCAGAAGTACTTGGTATTCTTGAGATCTCTTTCACACCAGTATCACTTGTCACAAAAAAGGAAATTAATGGCAATTCCCAAAGCTGATGATTCATCCAATTACAGGTAACATCCCATTTTAGTTTATCAAACAGAATAGTGGAAAAGATTTTTGGTATGGTATCATTTTAAAAAATAAATCCATTCTGGTTAATGTGAAAATGCAATCTTATTTTTATCTCTTATGAAAGGATATTTTACTTGAACAAATCACTTCTACAAATTTGGATATGTAGCCTTGTACTAAATTACTTTGTCACATACACACAAACACAAAAACTCATACTATACTTGTCCCATTGCAGAAATCCACATTTTCATCCTTTTCAAAGACACTCATTCCACTTTAGTTGCATCTGCAGTGACTGAAAGGAAATATTAAAAGAATCAAGTTTTTTTCTTATCCTGTTTCCTCTTCTTGTCTTGTGAAAATTATCATCTGATAACTTTACCTAGCAGGTCATAGAACATGCTAATGCCTATGTAATAAAGTAGATGATAGAAAATGCTGGACACACTTGGTCTGCTCCTAAGAGTATGATGAGAAGTTTCTTCTCTGTATGCAGAACACTGTACTAAAGCAGCACATCCTCCATAATCAGTTAGGTTAATTTTATCAGATACTCCTCCCTCACTGCCTGTTAAAAGCCTGAACTTACAGCACTGACTGCCCTCAACTTTCAAGTCACAAGACTAAATTGTACACCAACCTCTTAAAAAGCTGGTTTGCTCCCAGTACAAGTGAATCCACAAGACAAAAATTAATTTGTACTTAATTATATGTTGCTTATCCTTAAATTAGAAGATTTGCAATGAGATTTGCAATGATTATTATTCAATTACTATTTTGAGTAATACTCTTGATATGGAGTATTTTGAGCACTACAGGAACAATCAGCAATTCAGACCAGTATATCACTTTGAAATCTTAGCTTTGTATTTAAAAGTTTCTAAGGAAATGCATTGATTGGAAAAGGTTTGTAGGAATGTTTTATTACACTGGTACATGAACTGAAAACAATTTAGAAGTTAGTATCAGAACAGCAAGTTTTAGCCCTGATGGAAAAATATTTCAATCTCAGATCCCACGACAGAACACAAGAAGCATAAAGGGTCTTACCACTTTATCTGCTTCACTGACACTAACTGAGAGACAGCCTTTGCAATCTGCATTTAAGTGCTAAGTACAGCAAAAGCATTCAGTAGTTGCCATTAGGTAGAGTGGTTTGGTGACTTCCATCTCAAACTCAAACGAGATTCAGATTCCTGTATTTACTTCCCGATTCCTGTTTTCCTGCTCATGTGAACAGATAACCAGTGAAAGAATTGACCAAGCTATCTCCTCCAGCATTCATTCTTACCAAACGCAACCTTTTCTGCTACTGAAAATTTTAGAAGTCTGGGCAGCGGAGGTTTGAGTGGGAATATGACCCAGTTATACGTCAAATGCTGGGACCCAACTGAGGGGGATTATCAGGGGGGTTTCCCCAAGTGGTTTCAATTAGCTCTTGGGCTTCACCCAGGTTTTCTTAGCCAGAACTTCTGGAACATGGTTATTGCAAAAGGATATTAAAGGATTAATCATCCTATTATAAAAAAGTTAAGACACCAAAGGTTCCTGTTCTTTTTTCCGGCTCTTATTATTTAATTTTCTTTAGGATCTAAGACTAACTCAAAAGAAAAGCTGGAATGCAAGTCACCGTGAAATGACGTACATTTCACTGCAGTGTGTGGGAAGAGCTGGCTGATTGTGAAACAGCCAAGCAGTGTTGCTAAGCAGCTGCTTTAAAACAGTAATGTCTTCTTCCATCACACATAAAGATTCGGAATTTCTAAAATTCTCAATACAAAAAAACCCCACATTCATACAAAGAAAAAACGAAGAGAATCTTGTGTTCTCTTACATTCCTGTAATTACTAAGGAAGGTTAGTGAGAAATCACTGGAGTGAGAACATGTTCAGTGTTCTCTCAGTTCAAAATACATAAAGTTTTACTTTAGTTAAGATAACTTGCTTTACTATAAATAAATTTGTATCTTCCATGGAAGTTTCTCAATAACATTTCATGCATTCAGAGTGTGAGTTGGAAAATACCAACCAAGTTAAAGTAATAAATAAGGCTGTCTTTGCGACAACACTAATCCTAAAGGTCAACCACTTTATACAGGACTTTAAGGACGCATGTACACTTTAATTCAGAGAGAGGCGTGAAGAAGGAAAAACGCCTGACTACAGCAAACACTGGAATCATGCCCAGTTCTCCTCAGCTGGAGGTAAAACTGTAAGTTCAACATTTTGACAGAAACAGGAATAGGGTACAGGAGGAGAAGGTGGGGAACTGACACACCAGAGAAAAACAGTTTGTCTGTGGAGATACCATTTTTGGTTCCATTTATCCTATCCTAGTTTTCATTCAGAATATTATCTCCCCATCCCAACCACTTTTTTTTTCTTTTGTTCATCAGAGGATTGTTTCTTTCCTACATCTGTATCGCCAAAGACTACGCGCTTTTATTTCTGCGTGGCACAGAGATCTGGTAACTTTTTATACCTCTCATAAAACAGTCTTCTCTCTGCATAGAGAGAACACCATATTCCCTAGCTGTATTCAGGGTACAGCAGCAGAAACCTCTACCAGCTCCTCACTGTCCAACTAGTATTAATTATCACAGGACTATCTAGGTATTAAAATAGGCAGTATAATTATTCAAATGCAACAATTCTGAGGGGGAAAAAAAAGCCACACTGTAAGTTACTGCCAGTATGCAGCCACAGAAGCAGCTCAGAGAAACAATACAAAGAGAAGCATCATCAAGAGTGCTGCGCTGGGGACATCACACAAAATATTTGCATCTCTGAGGAAACTGCAAAAAGGCTAAAAGAATGTGACCTGCAGGACGAATGTCTCTGCTCACTTACTGTTCAATGCTGCAAGAAAATAAAAACAGTAAGAGAAAGATACTGACACTGTACTCCAGTCCTGTACTCATCAGGGTGAAAGCTAGAGATAAAGCAGGAGATAGCCATTCAGACAAAGGAGATCAGAAAAACAGGAACATGTTAATGACCCAAAGACGCAATGAAACAGATCTTGATTGTTTAAGAATGAAAGGTTTATACACATAGGCATAAAACTTTCTAATTCCCACTCCTTTACCATATATCTACATGTAAACATATATGTATGTTAGAGAGAGAGACTGCAGCACCTCGAGAGAGCACAAGAATTGTGCAAACATTAACACTTTTCCTTAAAACACCATAATCAACAGATTCAGAAACTGGTAACTTCTACAAGCATTAGCATGAGACCAAATTCTACAGGCTCTAAATTTCTCCACAAACGTGGCAATTAGGGAAGTAAGACTTGCCTAAGTCACACATTCTAAATGACACACCTGCGAACAAATGTGGTGGCCTACAGCTCTATAATGCATCAGCACTTCACAAAATACAATCACAAAGTGTAACCAAAGGCCAAGGATGCAGATGCCTAAAGTACAACTTGATTTCTCAGAATATTAATTAATAGCACCCAGCCAGGATGTTAACAAGGAGCATTTTTTTGGAAAGAGAAAATTAGCATAAAATATTATCAAAGCACAAGCCTGTAAACAAAGAATCCTAAAGCAAAAAAGATTCTGAAGATGGCCTGACAAGGAGACTACAGAGATGAAATTATATTCATTACTTCAGTTGCTTGATCCTGACTGCCCTGTCCACTCTGTTCTCCGGACTGCAGCATATGAGCTGAAAAGCCATTGAATGGCAACTGTTAAGCTAATTATGTTTAAAGATGAGGCACACAGTGAAGCAGCAGCAATCACTATTGATGCGAACAGTATAAAAATAGAAGGATGGAGATTGCTCAGATGTACCACACACAATGTAGTTCAAAATTTGGAACCTAATCTACACTTTAGGTTGTATCATAGTTATGAAGAGCAAATATGAGGCAACAATATATGTCCTCTCATTGAAAGACCTAGGCAAAGAGCTAGATCATTAAAATTCAGAAAAAATATTTGAGAGATCATAATCTAACAAAGGCTAGTAACCATAGCACATTATCTTACACAGAAACCATCTATGGTAAGTTTTGGAAGCTGTAACATTAAAAAAAATTAAAATGTATTCACTGACAAAGGATTTTGGAGTTTACATAAACTATGCCACTGACTAAAAATTCCTACGGCAGAAGTAAAACACAATCATAGAATCAAAACAGAGAAAACAGTAAGTACTAGTTTCCTAACTGAAACAGTTCAGCATTTTCAAGTTTCACTAGTAAGTTCCCATGTGGTTTACTGTATTTGTAAAGGAGTCAGGAAGCTGAGAAAGCCATATATGCACACCATACGAACTAATATAGTGTATAGAAGCTGCGATGATGTAAGTAAAGTGAATAAGCAAGATGAATGATTGCATATGAAATTCAATGAGATTTTTATATTAGAGCCTATGATATAGAAGAAAACCACTTCTAAATAGATCATTTACAGCAACCCAAGCACCATTTAGCAAGCAGAGCATGCTACTGCATCCAGACAAGGCCTCAAAAATGAAAAGATGAAGTACTGCTTACAGCAGGTTGCTCTAGCGCTATGTCTACACACACATGCAGCCGTATGCACGTGTAGATACACACACATACACGTATGTATGTGTACATATACACACAGAGAAAATAAGAATGTTTAACTGCAATTAACACTAACTACTTCCATTGAAATTCAGCCTTCAGGTTCTAGGGAGGCCCGTTTCTGCTCTAGTCATGAAGGCTGACTCACAGACGCTCTTCGACATTTGGCAACGTCTCTCCTAAGCACCCGTTTGGGTGGGAGGGCCGCATGCCTGTCACGGACAGTAAACGCTGCTCCCAGCTGGTTCTCTTCCCATAAATCCAGCAGAGGGCCTGCTCCACCCGAGCAGGATCTGTCCTGCCGCTCCATCTGAGTGCCTGTAGCGGCCGCAAACACAGGACAACAGTGAGTTTGCAGTTTCAAGTACCTAGACAGCTGGACTTCTTGGTGTCAGAGCTGGCCTGTGTGCCACGGTCCCCGTGTGTTGGCTTAGGAAGTTGTTTTCACCCTGAAGTGAACGTGCAAAGACCTAAACAGGAAGCATAACCTGAGCAAAGCAGGGCATAACTTGGGGAAGTACTGTATCGTATGATGAATTTCTCCTAACACATGATCATCAGGGTAGGTTTACCATCCCAGGAGACAACCATTAATAAACAGGACACACACATACTGGATGCCTGAGACTGGATCACAAGATTGGAGGGATCTTCCAGATTTCTATCTGCAATGGCAAAACGCACGCATATCCCGAGACTAAGCAGCGTTTAGACGTTATTCAGTATGGCGCGATTTGCCTACAGCTTTAATGCACTGCCTATATTGAGGTCTTCCGTGTCATCCTTTGGGTTCAGTTGCAAATTAACAGCTTCTGCACTGACCCATATTTCCTTTCTTCATCTGCCACAAAATGCTTGATTGCAGCACACTGATGAAATCATATCCAGGCGTAAACAAGGGAGTAAACAGAAAGCTATGTTAACTTAAGGTGACATCAAGTGCCGAAAGTAGCGTTTATAAACTAGCTCAAACCGCTATTTCCAAACTTCTGAAAGGCTGCTGTGAACACGTGTGAAGCTGAACAAGACAAGCCTAATACCCAAAGACCTCTGGGTGCGGCAGGAGCAGGGTGGCTCGGCACGACCCGTGCCGCCGCGGGGTTTGCGGGTCACGCCGCAGCCAGTCCTGCTCCGCTGCCGGGGGCCCCGCCCCGCCACACCGCCGGCCCCTGACACGGCACCGGCACCCCAGGCCGCGCAGGAGGGGGCGAGCGAGGCCCGGGCCCGGAGCAGCTGCGGCACGGCCACCCCTGATCGGAGCCGGGCAGGGCGGGCGGCACGGGCCGCGCTCTGCTCCAGCCTGCCCGAGCGCCGCAGCCCG
>VWPU01012828.1:0-13876 GCA_013398955.1 Callaeas wilsoni | reverse complement strand
ACGGGCTGGCAGCGACTGGCACGCGCTGGCCCGCGCCACTGGGGCACAGGCTGGCAGCGACTGGCACGGGCTGGCCCGCACCTCAGGGGCACGGGCTGGCAGCGACTGGCACGGGCTGGCAGCGACTGGCACGGGCTGGCAGCGACTGGCACGGGCTGGCAGCCCTCGCTGCCCAGCACCATCTCCTCCTCCCCAGGGGCAGCCCCGTGCCCGCGGCCGGGCACAGGGCCTCTGCCCTCACGGGCACCGGGCCGGCAGCGGGCAGCACCCTGCTTCAGCCCTCCAGCAGTGATCTCCGGCCCGCCACATCCCGTCCCCCACTCCTGGAGCCACCCAGCTCCCCCGAGGCAGGGCTTTACTTCCTCGGGAGAAGCAGAGTTCATGCTGATGCGATTTCTGCTCCATTCGCCAAAGAACACAGAGGTAATTATGTAATGTTATACACCCGGAGCCAGCACTCAGCATCATTTCTTTTTCCTCTGCTTTGGCTAAATCAATATTCTATGGGGTTTTTTCCCCATGTGGATTAAGTCTCAATTATTTTGCTTCAACATAGTACAGAAATTGTCTTTCAGAATAGCTGTATTTTCTCTACAATGAGCTAACCAAGCTACAAGTTAAACCACATTACTAGAGAAATTCAGCAGAAACTGCTGTTTCTGCAAAAGGCCATGGCCCACTCTCATTTCTCAATAACTCCCACCTACGAGAGCAATTTTTATGACAACAATGCAGGTCTAAAAATGCCCTTTTGGTTTTACCTGCTCATAATTGATAACCATGGCCACGGGGAAGGTGCTCGCTGCCCACTTGAGCAGGTTGGCAGACTGCTGGGGGGTCATGTAAACCAGCACGCACTCGGCCACCAGCAGCGTTGGCAAACTGCAAAACAAAACCAAACGAGACGGTTTCCAGCAAAAGAACAAGAAAAATCTGCTAAGAATTGTCAGCGAGCAAGTAATTTCATGTCTCCAGAATTTCCTGAAAGCTCCATTTTTTATGAACTAGACACTGAAGACTGAATGAAATCTCTTCATCACGTTGACTAAAACTGGGCTTTCTGGCAGCTGTGACTCAATGAACCACAGGAGACTCCCGTGGTTGTGAAGCAGAGATTTTAGGAAACAATCCCCCCAAAGCCAGCCCTGAGCACAGAACAATGTGCATTCTCTGTGTCCTCTCTGACAGCAGGAACTGAGGCGTGTCAAAATTCCCTTTGCAGGACAATTGTGCCCTGCACACACCATTCACACTCTCATAGAGATCAGTGAAATCAGGAATTAATTACAAATTGGAAAAAAAAAAAGTTTTCTCTTTAAAAAAAGTTCTAAGAAGAATTTTAATTAGAGAAATTTGTTCGGTATCTGTAAAACAATCTTCACATATTATTATCTAACAAAATGTAATCTATAGTTTGCACGTTGCCTCTTCCCCCTCCATCCACAAAACAACAAAAATAGACATCTACACAAGTGATTTTCTTCACAATTATTGAGTTTGCTTTTAATTGCTGGAATGAAAGGGGAAAAAAAGTCACTAGAAGCAGGAGAAATTCCACAAGGAGCAGCAATGTAGGCAAGCAAGGCAACATTTCAGAGGCTGGAAGTGTAAAGAATTAAATGGCAATTTGATGCATTCTGCTTCCCCATATGCTCTCTCCCACCCAGCCAGATCGTTGCTATTTATATTGCTTAGATTTGAAAGGTCTGTCCATCATCCACTCAAAAACTCAACTCCTGCCCCCCCAAAGCCTCATGCTGAACAATAAAACCCCAGAGGAGCTCTGGGATTCGGATCCCAAGGATTCCATTGCAGGCCCAACAAAAGGTTTAGGGAACAACAGGAGTTTAAGTGGAGGCCACAGAAAATGATTACAGCGATAAAACTCAGAAGTCCCAAAATCCTGGAATGGTCTGGGTTGGAAGGGATCACAGAGACCATCCAGTGCCACCACTGCCAGGGGCAGGGACACCTTCCACTGTCCCAGCTCCAAGCCCCATCCAACCTGGCCTTGGACAAGAGCTTGCACAAGCCCCAATTTTAAAAAAATCAGTTAAAACCCTATGATCTTACTGTACATCCAAGCTATGCTTCTTCAGCTTTTCCTCCAGATCTGATGAGAAACGGAGGTCTGCCCCCACTATGGAATATCGACTGGAGTCCAGGCTGTGGGAATCTGCAAGGCAAGAATTTGGGGAGACTAACGTTACAAATGAGAGGGATGCTGGAATTATGAATTATGGAATTATGAATTCCATGGAATTTATGAATTAAAACAACTACACAGGAACACATGAACTGGGAGCCAAAGTTTGTTCTGTTATACCAAGCTATGAGCAGCAAACTCTTCTTTTTAAAACATGAATTCCCTTCCTACTTGTGTTTTCCAGTGCTCCATCAGCACCAGACCCTGCACCAAGCCTCCTCTCTCCCTCTGCAGCCACGCTGAAGCAGAGAGGTTATCCCAGGCGTTACCATGGTTTCCAGGAATGCAGAGAGAAGAAAAATGGGAAGATTAAAGGCAGGATTTTTGTTTTGTTTGGAGAGCCCAAATTTTGTTTAGATGGCCCAATGTATGTACATAGGAACTACATTAAAGTACACCAATTTCTGGAAAACAATGCTAAGAGTGATAATATTTCAAATATTAACAACAGATATAGCTATATAAATTAACCATATATAGTTATATAATAAATATGGGGAGCAGACATAGACTTGGGGCCAAAAATAGTTGTCATTTAGCCTTTTGGCGTGATTTAGTGGTGGTATTTCAGGAAAGAGTCAAATCAGAGAAGGTATTCTGAGCAACAGGTGCTCCCCTGGGACACAACAGGCAGTGAATCCCTGCAGATGCTTTCCAGCGTGCAGGAGGGACAAATCCCAGAGCCCAAGGAGCCCCTGCCACCCTGGCACAGCTGAGAGGAAGCAGCAGCAGCAGCAGCAGAGCCTCTTGCCATCGATGATTCTGACAGCCAGCAGCAAGGAACGCACCCAGAGGAGCCCAGTGCCCACAGGAGGCACTTCCCAAGCGCTCCCTCAAACCCACCCAGAGCCAAAGCCCTGCAGGAATACTGGGATGGCTCTGGAACGCCTCAGCTTTTCTGGAGCAAAGGCACCAGGACAGAAGAGCCCAGCAATTCCCTCCTGTGCCACAGGAGTGAGAGAACAAGCAGTAAAATAATGAGCCAGTGCAAAACCTCGCAGAGCTGCAAGGGGCTCGGAACGGGCGGGCAGTGTGTGCCCGCAGGAGCAGCTCGGGCACAGCTCCTAGTGCCACACGGGAGCACATGTCCCAGAACCCCAGAGGCTGGAAAATATTCTCAAGACCACCAAGACCAGCTGTGCCCAATCCCCACCCTGTCCCCAGCCCAGAGCCCTGAGTGCCACCCCCAGGCCTTCCCTGGACACCTCCAGGGATGGGCACTCCAAACCTCCCTGGGCAGCCCCTGCCAGTGCCTGACCACCCTTTTCATGGAGAGATTCCTTCTGATGTCCAACCTGAGCCTGCCCTGGCCCAGCCTGAGTGAGGAGAGAAGAGAAGCCAAGTGGCTGAAGGGGCAGGATGAAAGGGGTTTCCATTTCAGGAGAGGAGAACAAAAAAACTGGGGACGAGTGTGGGTTTTCCCAATTATTACATCAGGCAGTGATCAAACATTCCAGAGGATGCACCTCTGTTTAGTTTCAAGTGACCACCTCCCTGAAAGCGGCACTGGCAAGTGAGAGCAAGTGATAGCTGCCATTCCAGCAACACTTGGGAGCAGATCCAGGAACTAGAAAAGTTCAGAAAGAGAGTTACGAGGGAAGAAAAGAGAAAAAAAAGTTGTGCGGCAAATGATTCAACATTTTGAGTCAAGGCTTTTTCCATGTGCATGTTCTGTAATAGCTTTACTACTTCCCACACCCTTCTATTTAAGTGATTACATCAAGGCCATGATAATGGCATCAAAAAAAGCCACCCAAAAACCCCACCACACACAGGGAAGTATTTAAATAGGGATTGCTTTCTGTCCATGGATACGGCACAGCGAGCGTCAGCCACCACAATTAGTAGGGAATTAATGCCAGCTCCCTGTCCAGCTTCGGAGGCTTGGACACACAAATACATTAATAAAGAACAGAAATAAAAGCCAGAAATAAACCACAAAACTTTTTAAGTGATTCAGGAGAGAAGCAGCACAACGACTCCAAGGTGGAAGTGCACGTGCCTTGCTTGCAGCACACCGATTCAAGCATTTTTATCACAGAATCAGGGAATGGTTTGGCTGGGAAGGGATCGTAGGGACCACCCAGTGCCACCCCCTGCCATGGCAGGGACCCCTTCCACTGCCCCAGGGTGCTCCCAGTCCCATCCAGCCTGGCCTTGGACACTGCCAGGGATCCAGGGGCAGCCCCAGCCCCTCAGAGCACCCTGTGCCAGGGCCTGCCACCCTCACAGGGAAGGCGTGGGGACACTTCTACTGAGGATTTCTCCTCAGTGCCTAACCAAAATTCCCCCCTTTTCAGTCTGATCAGACTTCACTAGGCAAACTTCATCTGCTCCATCACCTCCCACCTGGGGAGCAAACACTCACCGACTGCAGGGCGGTGGCAGCTGGGGACAGCTGGAACTGCCACTGTCCCCACTCTGGAGGCCAGAAATCCATGCACAAACATCCCAAAACCTGCCGTACTGCTGGTACACGGTCTGGCACCAACTCCTACTTTATTGCAGAGTTGAAGACTCTCGGGGCTGTGCCGTGCAGGGCCAGGCTTGGACGGGGATGTTCCCTGTGGGTCTCTTCCCACTGGGGATATTCTCTGAAGTACGAACGTGAGCAATCTGTTGCCCTCTGACTGAGCAGCCTTGCTGCAAATGGATTTTACAATTCCTGCCCATCCACAGGGCAGCTGGAAAAGAAAAACCAAGTTCCAGCTTGGCAGCACGGTCACGTGGTCCCCATTGATTTCTTCTGAGGAACAAGAGTTTGTTTTAACTGAACTGATTTTGCGCGTGTTAAAACCCCTCTGTTCGTTCTTACTGCAATGCTGTGACTCAGGCCAGCTGCCCTAATGCTGGCACAGCCAGTGGCACCTGGTGGCTTAAACCACTGAAAATCCCATATTCCTGTCACTAATTCCTACCCAGGCACCACCACCTCGTGTTGTTTTTTAGTGAGGTTGCTTGGTTGGATGTTCTCCTCTAGAGCTGCCCTGGGGATTTGTGTGATGCTCACACTCAGTCATGTACAAAGATTCTCTCTGCACTTGGCTGAAATGAAGGTTTGAGAAACACCAAACTCAGATTTCATTTGAGAAATACAAGGGAGGGGAGAGAGAAGGGGAGAAAGACAAGCCCCACCACCCCACCACCCCACCCAGGCCCAGGCACAGGGTTCGGCTCTCCAGGGATAATCAACAGGGAATTTTCTGCTCTGGGCACACACTTGTATGCTTATTTTCCATGACTTCTGGCACAGAGGTAACAACACAAGTGGTTCAAATTTCACAGTCATAGAACAAGACAAGCTTGTAGTAACTGAGTAGTAGCAGGAGCTGCTTATAGTTGTCTTTTGACCTCACCACATTGAATCTTTCCTTCCCAGAAGTGTCAGGAGAAGTGACTGCTGTGCTGAGAGTAGCCTCAGGCACTCCCTGCTGCCCTGACCCGGCTGCTGGGGCAGCACTGCAGCCTCCAGGCACACCGAGCTCTTCCTCTGCCACAACAACTCAGCTTTCTTCTCTTACTCTCTTCTCACATTAGTGCAACAATTTCCTGGAGGTTTTCCAAGAGACAGCATGCAGGATACTATTGACTCAAACTGATTTCATTAGGATTTTCATGCTAAGGTATCTTTGGCAGCTTCAGAAAGCAGCAGCCCCTGCAGCCTGTTCTGCAGGAGAGCGCGCTGCTCTCCCCCAGCTCGGGCTTGGCTGCCCCAGCCCAGCCAGCACTGCCACAGGCTCACCGTGTCCTGGAAGCACAGGGTCAGCCCCACACGAGGCCTGCAGGTGCCCCTGACACCTACACTGGGTCACGAGGGAGTCTGGAGACGGAGAGAAGCTGAAACAACCAAGTGCCCAGGCTGGCCCAGACAGGGCAGGAGGTGTGAGAGGCACAGAGGGAACAGGTCACGAGCCGCAGTTTGCACCTGCCGAGGCAACAAAGGGGCAGCACTGACCTCCAGCACAGCAGCACCCATCAGATAGTGCCGCTGAGCTCCGAACACAGCCTGCTGGGATACTGCCACAGGGACGCACTGCCTTCAGTGAGGGGCCATCTCGCTGCACTCCTGGCACCAGCGCTGTACCGCACCTGCACACCACGCTGCCCCTGCTTGGCCACAGGCAGCCCAGCACGTGCTGCCCTGGGGCCAGTGCAGCTGTGCGTTAGCAGCAGCTTCGTGGCATGGGAACAGTCAGGGTGAGCAGAAAAGCAGTGGGAGAACCTGAATCGTGCCCATCCAGATCAGCACAACTCAAAACCAAAATTCCAAACCATCTGAACAAATCATTCCTGCTACACCAGAGACAGGAGTGTGAACTGGTGTGGGGAGGCGGGCACAGGGAGGGACAGGATTCTAAAATCCTGGTCCACAGGATCCCCACAGAAATGAGTAACATTTCCCTACCTGGCAATGCTGCTGCCCTGTGCCCCCTCCACACCTGTGCCAGGTGGTATTCCTAGAATACTCCACAGTCTAACAGCTGTGCCAGGTCAGACCAAAGGTCTCCCTAGGCTGATACCCAGCCCGCCAGAGGCCAACAGCAGCTCCAAAGGGAAAAGTCAAAGAGAGTAAACACCTAGCAACACTGGCACCTAAGTTGTTTTCTAGCTTCTCAAAAATACTTCAAATTGCTTGTCTCTCTGGACCATTACTGAGCTCATGCTTTCATCCATCTCTTTATTCTAATACCCAGATCCTGCAGGAAGGCAGCAATAATCATTTACATGTGAGGCACAAACTGTTTTTCCCCCCATGTGCATCACTTTCTATTAATCCACATTGAAATCATCATCAAGTCACTAATTTCACAAGATACTTCTACAGTTCTTTACCACTCTTCAGAGTTTGGATTTGCCAACAAGCTGCCACTTACTAATCACTCTATTTTCCCAATTTTTTCTTAGTGTTGAACAACAACATATCCTTAAGCACAGATCTCCATCTCCTCCCTAACAAAAATTAACAACATATGCTCGCCCTCCATCCCAGCTTCTCATCCATATGAGAACCATTCCCTCCCCATAACCACTGTGCCATTTCTTTGGCACACTTTGGCAAGGGACACAGTCAAAACACATTTTTGAAATCTAAGCACTATATTGATGTCCTTTTCCAACAGATTACGTTGATTTAGAGAACTCCAATAGATATAGTAAGCACAACTTACCTTTCCAAAGCCATGGTGACTCTTTCTCAACACATCCTATGATTCCTGTGTTCCACTAAGTCTGTCTGTTAGAGTTCCTATGATTAGTTCAGTAGGGACATCAGTCCCACTGGCTTGGGGTTCCCTGGATGTCCCCCAGAGCCCACCCGAGTCACAGCCATAACCTTCCAGCTGCAGACAGTTTTAAATGAAAGGGCACACACCAACCAGTAGCTGAGTAAATTCAGTAAATTCCTTGTCAAGTCCCTTTAGATCTGTAAGAACTCTCTGCTCAACTGTTTGGTTTATCTGCTTATTCCAGCACCACTTCTGCTGGCACTTCCCCACGAAGCAGCTCCATTAATTGATCCTTAAACCAGAGCTCACAGATCTGACCTGTGGCTGGGGGTCAGGGCAAACTGGAGTTCCACAACACTTCCTCATGTTCTGGCCATGCTGCCACATCCCAGAGACCTCGGTGCAGCAGAGCCTACACCAGGCTGGCAACAGCAAGGTTGTTTCTCTGAGGTTTTACCACCCAGCACTGAGAAGGAACCAGAGAAGCAGCTTCAGAGAAACCAGTCTCACCAGTACGCCCCAGTGCTGTGGGAACTGGCTATTAATAGCCCTGGATTACAACAGGGCAGGCTGGCAAGTCTGCAGGTGTTTCGCTGTTCCAGATGTACCTGCAGCTGTTCAGGAACACAAACCCCACGCAGCCCTCGGGGTGCACCCAGCGGGTGCCTCTGGGCCCCTGCTCGTGCAGCAGACCTGCCTGGGGTAGGACGTGCCCCAGGAGGGGCTGCCTGGGAGCCAGGGGTCCCCAGGAGCCCCTTCTCCGAGCTGGGGCACCGGGCTTTCATCTTTGGAGGCCTGAGGGCACAAGGGAGGACTGTGCCCTTCGAAGGACATCTGCAGGGCTGGGAAGTGAAGACCCTCTAACGTGCAGCAAGGGAAGCTGCAGCATGTGCCCAGAGCCTGGGCTACAACTGTGCCCATTTCAGGGGCCACGGGAGATGGCAGCAGGAGCAGCAGGCACTGCAGGCCCTGCAGCAGGGTCACACCTGCTCGCGCAGCAGTTGCTCCGGTGGATGCAGCTGATTGCTGCCCCTCCTAAATCCTCCAAAGCAGCTACTGCGGCTCAGCATCTGCACTGAGAACATGAACTCCAGGGAACTCAGGGATTTTTCCACAAGTAAAAAGGGTTTCAAGTGCAGTCCTGACACAAACATACAATTATAGAATGACTTGGGCTGGGAGGGACCTTAGAGACCATCCAGTGCCACCCCTGCCCTGGGCAGGGACACCTTCCACTGTCCCAGGGTGCTCCAAGCCCCGTCCAGCCTGGCCCTGGACCCTTCCAGGGATGGGGAGTCCACAACCTTCTGTTCCATAACCAGGTTAGAAACCAAGAGAGTACACCCACATCACCACCCGAAATTATTATCCTTTTAATACTAAAACATAACAAACAGCACTGGCTCGTGAGCCTGGACTGTGCAGGCTGTGTTTCTGCTCTGAAAACTCTGCTAAATGTAAAGACTTGTGCTCTTAATGAGACAGAAAGCAGATAAACTCTGAACAGATATTTTAATCCAGTATCTATGCCTCTCTGTAGCACTTTTTCCTTTCCTGTGACAGAAAAGGAGCTACATATGAGAGAAAAAGAAAAAACCCAACAACTTTCTGCCAGAATAAAACCACTTAAAGAGAAGACATTTCTAACATGACATGGAACAAATGGGCAGGAGTCTGTAAGAGAAGAAAAAAGCCTCTTTTCCCTCCCAATTCTCTGTCCAAACAGCATTTCAAACATTAAAAGCCTGCCCACATAGCAGAACAAAATGATCAGAAAAGTTTTAAAAGTGCTGCAGTACATCTCTGACTGAGTTTGAAGATGACTCACCTATTAGAAGAGAGTCCCCTGAATGGGATTCCATAATTGGTTTTGACAGGGGAGGTTTTGATCTGTGGGAAGAAGGAAGAAGCATCTCAGAGCAGTTAAGCCTGTTTAACAGTGTGCTTACAGCTTTTTTCTTAACATATATATATATGTGTGTGTCTCTGTGCCTGTGTGTGTGTGTGTGTGAGAAAAGCAGCCAAGGGAATCTCTCTGCCCTCTGCTGGAAAGGAAAACCCCTGCAAGCCGGAGGAAGCTGGAGCTGCGTTTTATACCCAATTGCTTTAAGTTTTGAGGGAATCTTTGAAGAGAAATGCAGGTACTCTGTAACGTGTCCTCAGTGAGCCTTAAGGGATTCAGACAGGCTATTCCCATGCAGCAGCAGCTGTCCTGCCTCCAGTGAACAGGCACGTCTGGGAATTCAGCGCTGTCTTCAGCAGTAAGAGAACATTTAATCACCTCTAATTGTCAGGAGACTTTCCCTGCCACGCAGCAAGCTCTGCTTGGCTCCCCAAAGCTTTCACACATCACCTTCTCCGACCTGGAACAGTGGCTGCAGAGCCTGCCTGCATAATGAACCTTTATTCTGCACAAAATCCTGGAATGGTTTGGGTTGGGAGGGACCTTAAAGCCCATCCAGTGCCACCCCTGCCATGGCAGGGACACCTTCCACTGCCCCAGGCTGCTCCAAGCCCCGTCCAATCTGGCCTTGGACACTACCAGGGATCCAGGGGCACCCCGTGCCAGGGTCTCACCTCCCTCACATCCCAGAACATGAAGAGCTTCTCAGCAGAGAGATGAAATAATGGCACTGACTTAGAGTCAGTCTCCCACAGCTGAACACAGGCCTCAGACTTACTTGATATTATGTATTTTTCTTGCAACGATCATTGGAAAATCCACTTCAAAATATTTTCTAGGGAGAAGATTTTCATCCTGGGAATTGGAGGAAGACACTAGAATTAGGGACACTCAAGTTTCACATGCACAGGCCAAGACAGAACCTCAAATCCTGAACAGTTCTGGTTTGGCTTACACTGGCATTTGTAACAGTGGTGTAACAATGTCCCACAGCTTAAAACCTCCTAAAATCCAACAAAAACCAGTTGAGAGACATTGGAATGCCCCTAAGAATTAAAGAAATTATTTAACATTTTATGTATCCAGGCTAGCTGGGGTTGGAAGGGACTTCTGGAGGTCATCCAGACCAACCCCTGCCCAGACAGGGTCACCTGGAGCAGGTGACACAGGAACGTGTCCAGGTGGGTTTGGGACGTCTCCAGAGAGGGAGAAGGACTCTAATCCCAGACACCAGACCACTGAAACACACACTCCAAGCACGTATTCTGGAGACCTGGGAGAGCACAGCAACAGGAAACCACCACAGCATCTACCCTGGCTTTCAGCACAGCCTCCCGAGGAGAGAAGGAGGAATGCTTTGCACAGGCTCACCCAGACAGTGCCCACACTCCAGCCCACAGGCAGAGCACAAGCACGCCAGTCTCCTGCACTACAAAAGAGGGGAAAAGCTCTTCATGCCATGCTGGCACCATTTCCCAGCCCGGTGGAGAAGCTGTGCCAAGTCTCTGCCTGTCCAGCAGTCCCTTTGTGATGAATGCTGCTGCTCGTCCTGGCTGTCAACCCACGGGTTTCTGAGCTGAAACCAGCCCTCAGAGCACTGAACGCTCCCGTAACTGGCTCCCACCTTCTGTACATTCACTACACCACACCTGCGCTCCACAAGGACAAAGAATTGGAATTACAGGCCCCACTGCAGCTTTTAAAATCACTGTCACCAAAACAGTGTATTGACAGACCTTTTAAAGGAATGCAGATAGGAGAAAAGCTTCATATCTCAGAAAAAAAAATCAGTATTGTCTCCCTTCCAGTGATGGAATACAATGAATTGTGACCAAGCAAAATGCTCCTCAGCTTCCCTCCAGAGCCCAGATTTACCAATGTAAATGCTAATGAGAAGACAATTCACTGAGAGGTGGCTTCACCCAGAGTGATACCATCATACAACACCCGAATCAGTGAATTTCCATGAATTACACACACGTACAAACACACCTATCTAAGGAACAGGCTGCCCAGAGGAGCTGTGGCTGCCCCTGGATCCCTGGAGTGTCCCAGGCCAGGCTGGACAGGACTTGGAGCACCCTGGGATAGTGGAAGGTGTCCCTATCCATGGCAGGGGGTGGGACTGGAAGATTTTCTGGATTCCTTCCAATCCAAACCACTCTGTGATTCCATGATTTCCATAAATAAACTCACAACTGGAACCCCAGGGGACATGGGAAAAGTGTGGTAGCAGGTCAGGGAATGATCCTGCCCCTGCACTCAGGCCTGGTGAGGCACAGCTGGAGGGCCCTGTCCTGATCTGCAAGACAGACAAGGAGCTGCTGGAGAGGGTCCAGCAGAGGCCACAGGGATGATTTGGGGTCTGGAGCATCTCCGTGATGAGGAGAGGCTGCTGAGCTGGGCCTGCTCAGTCTGGGGAAGGGAAGGCTCAGAGGGAAGCCCATCAAACCATACCAATCTCTCCCAGGGCTGTCAGAGGACGGTGCCAGACCCTGTTCAGTGACAGGACGAGGAGCAATGGCCACAAACTAAAACACAACAAGTTCCACCTGGACACNCTGTCCATGACGGTGGCAGAGCGCTGGAACAGCTGCCCAGGGAGGGTGTGGAGTCTCCCTCAGGAGACATCCCAAACCCACCTGGACACGTTCCTGTGTCACCTGCTCCAGGTGCCCCTGCCTGGGCAGGGGGCTGCACTGGATGATCACCAGGGGTCCCTTCCAAGCCCAGCTCTTCTGTGAGAGCTCCTGCTGTGCTGCCTCCCTGCACACCTGCCCTGTGTGACAGCGCCAGAGGAGCACGGAGCAGCCCCTGAGAGCTCCCTCAGCCCCGGGGCCTCAGCCAGGCCTGGCCCTGCAGCTCTCGTTACCTTCAGCCTCCAGAACAGGGTGTCCATGCCAGCCCCAAGATTAACAATCTGACAGTTGCATTCTGTCTTCTTTAGGAAAGCTTTGATCAGGTAACTGACGCCGTGCACACGGGCATAGTAACCTGGAACACACACAAACCCTGCGGAATTATTATTTTCCCATAATACTCGTTGTTTAACACTCATGAAGATCTTTAGGCAGTCTGTAGGAAGAGTAACGCCCTCTTTTTAAGACACCTAAGGGCTTTTGCTTTAGGTTTTTATTTACAAACAAAATCTCATGCACTGATAAAACTCAGCTCCTCGGCTAAATAAAAGTTTTAGTCAAGTTTCACCTCAAGCAGAGCAGAATAATTCTACACTTGCAGGGACCCAACTGTCCTGGGTCAAACCAACACTTCTGACTGCTTTGAGGAGATCTCTGCACGCTGAGATGCACACAGACAGCCCATTCAGAACACAGAAGGCAAAGGACGAGAGCTTTGATTTACAGACCGATATTTTAAAGATCAGATACAGCCGGAATTATTGCTGTGAAAAACCCTGTCTCATTGTTTCACACCTCCCGTCCCCTCCTAACCCCCAGCAGACAGAGGTTTTGTCAGGACAGGTTAGGTGGCCCCATTCCCGCTCCAACTTGCCTCTGTTGATCTCAGGTGCTTTCCTTTCCTTGGCTTGTCTCACAAAATACTGGATGTAAGGGTCCTTCCAGTAGCCAACACTTACAGCAAACCTGTCCAGCAGCACGGAAAAGAGAGAATTATGAAATAAGGCCACCAAAATCTACCCTAAAAGAGACACAGGCTAGAAAGGTCCCTCTGGCCTGGGTGTGCGTATGCAGACATGGTTTAAAATCTGTTCCATGTGTGGAACTATTTGAATTAAGAGATTATAAAAAATTTAGTTGCAAATTTTAGCTGTTGCCATATTCAACAAGCATGTTTTTAATGGCCTCTTCACTACTGGGTGAAATATTGTGAGAAAAGACCCAGATCTCAACTCTCTTTCCTGGGGGACCCAAAAGATGAATTGTGTCTCCAGCTCCTCAGACATACAAATGAGGCTTTACTTCTACACACTGTTATATGACCAGGTGCTTGCACTTATTCCAGAGCTTCTACACATCAGTTTAGCACGGTGTTACTCTGTTTTAACAGAGCTTACGAGTTTTACAACTGATTCCAAAAGGAAAACTCCCCAAGCAAACCCAACCATCCAACAATGTGCTGCTACAAAACCCGAAAGGACAGCCTGACCAACCAGCAAAAACAGAGGTTAAATTCACACCCAGGCACAACAGGGCAATGAAACTCATCCCCCTCCCAGTCCCCATACCAGAGGGGACGAAGGAAAGAAATCTGAAAAATGTCCAGATGGTTCTTCCCTGAGATACCAAAAACTACCAAACGTTACTCGGTACTGGCCACCACAGCACGCTGGTTTATAAACAAAGCTGCGCTGACCCCGGGCAGGGTTTAGCAGCAGGAGGGGGAGGTTTGGGGCACACTGCGGGTGCCCGGAGCCGCTGCTCGAAGCTCCCCCGGTGCTGACCCGGGGGACGCGGGGGCTTCACAGCACACACCCAGTGCTTGCACCGGGATCAGCTCCGAGCGCTCCCCCCAGCCGGGCTCTGCGGCCGCTCGGGCCGGGCACACACACACACACAGGGC
>VWPU01012826.1:0-14711 GCA_013398955.1 Callaeas wilsoni | reverse complement strand
TGCCATCCCCGCTGCCACCCCCGCTGCCCGGCTGCAGGGCAGGCGCTGTCTGGGATGAGCCCCGGGCGGTGCTGGCGCATCCCGGGCTCCCAGCCGGGCACGCCCGGAGTTTGGGAAGCCGAGAGCCGGGCAGGGAGAGCCCGGGGGTGCGGCGGGCTGGCGGTCGCTCAGCCGGGTGGGTTTGGGGCACTGACGGTGGCAGGGGGACAGAGGGGGCCGGGCTGTGCGGCTCCCGCACCCCAGTCCCCATCCCTCTGCATCCCAGCGCTCCAGCCGGAGCTCTGCCGGAGCCGAGGCCGGATCAGGTTCTCCTGGTGGATGTTAAACCGTCCCGAGGCGGTGCCAGCTCCCTGCCACCCTCTCCTCGGGCTCTTTGCTCCCTGCCAGGCTGGCTGCTCCCTCCCTCCCTCTCTCCGCCTGCTTGCTGCTGAACAACATTTCCCTTCCAGTTATTTTGGGTGGAATCATTTTCCCCCAAACCTGGCAGGGATCTGATGTGCCTGGGAATAATTTTGCACAGGCGGCAGCACCAACAGTCCTCATTTGTAACAGAATGGGTTTGTGGCTGCTAATGGGGGCAAATCAAATCTGGGATTTCCAGAAGATCTCCAGTTTGGAGAATCACCAAGAATTCACCCACTGCTGGTGGTCGGGGGGCACCCAGGGAAATGGAGTTGGTGCTAGAAATAGATCAGTGCATATACCAAATATGTATATCTATATAGAACATAAAATATGTATATGATGCAAAGAAAATAAACAAGCTGTTGTTATTCACAGATGAGAGAAGAACACTGGCCTGAAACATATTCTCATCATCTTCATCTTGAATTACTGTACGTCTGACGCACAGCCACATCCAGAAAAACCATCCTGGGAAGGGCGGAGCGCAGACACCGTGAGCAGCCAGAGCTGAGCTGAGCATTCCTGGTCCTGGTGCCTTCGAAGGGGAGAAACAGAAATAATTCACCTTAAGGACAGGGTGAGGGAGGACGTGGGTGGGAAGTGGCGCAGCCAGAGCTCTGTGCCGGGTCTGGAATGGCGCGGGACAGGAATAACTGAGGAATAACTGAGCGTGGGGCTGGTTAAACGCTCTTTGAGTGAGCCCAGTGAGCACTCTGGTGTGTGCTGGCTGTCCCGAGGGCCGGCAGGACGGTTTGCCCTGGCTCCCTGCTGCCCGGGAATGGGCCCGGTCCCCATTCCGAACGGGAGAACGTTTCCTGCTGCGGGATCAGGCTCTTGGGGTGGTGGCTGCTGGCAGAGGCCGAGTGCTGGGAAGGGGCTGGAGCTCGGGGTCTCCTTGGCTTTGCAACAGCCAGCCCCAAAGTCTGTCTGAAACAGCCCTGGGACTGCAGGGTGAGGGGCAGCCGGGACAAAGCAGAATCCATGGGCTTGGGAAGGGGAAGTGTCCGAACGTCCGGCACGGGAGGTGGGGGCATTCCCCGAGACCCTGCACGGGGCTGCAGCCCAGCCCCAGCCCCAGCCTCCCTCCCCCACAGGGAACCTTTCACCCCCGGATCAGCTCAGGCTGCCGGCATCTCTGACATTCCCAGGGCTCGGCCTGGGAGCTCCCACCCAGAGCTCCAGGCTGGACACGAGGAAAACTGCTCCTTGGGCGCTGCTGCAGTCCCCATCCTTGGAGACCGGGCTGGAAAAGGTCCTGGGCGTCCCAGAGCTCCCTGCTCTGAGCAGGTGGCTGGGCTGGAGGCCTCCCGAGGTCCATCCAACGCGAAACAGCCTCAGCGCCCAGGATGTTCATTCTCCCTGAGGGTATAAAACAACTGTTTCAAATCAATCCTCAGCTCTTGGTTCCCAAAGGCATCTTCTGCAGGATTTATGCTTCTCAGGACCTGGACTCAGGCTGGAGATGGAGCAGCTGATTCATTAAAAAAAAAAAAAAAATTGAAGAAAGATCTTTACGTGTGTCCTCTAATAAAAGTCAAAGTTGTTTTGAAAGTTTTCCTCTGTGAAATACAACCACAGAGAGAAGAGACATATGTTAACAAATCCCTGTCCTTTTTATCTGGAAAACTTGTGCACATGGAAATTCCTTCTCAGATCCAGGAGGTGTTTTTTCCTTGCTGGCCCATTGTAAAGGGAATTAATCTCGGTGGCTGTCCCGGGTGTGGGAGCTGCAGAGGGAGGGGTGAGCTCACCCTTGGCTGGTGGTGCCACCCCAGCTGGGGGGATTGGGACATGCTGGGGATGTCCATGGACACTCCCAGCCCCTCCAGGCCAGGGCCTGTCCCCGTGTTCCAGGTGCTCCAGGAGTCTCCGTACAGCAGCTCCACAGGGCCCTGCCGGGTGCACAGACTCTGTGTCCATCACCTTGGGGCGAATTCAGCCTTTCCTTGGCTGATGGTGACTTCCCAGAGCTGGCTCAGCCTCCCAGAGCTGGCTGGGCTCCCGTTCCTGCTGTGCCTCAGGGAAAGCCTCTGGCACCTGGCCCAGGATGCGGTTCTGGAGCTCAGCGACCCTCCCAGCCAAATTTTCTATCTGGTCCATGTCACTAAGCTCAGCAAAACACATCCTCCTTCACTCCAAGGCTGGACTCGATGATCTTGGAAGTCTTTTCCAACCTTTTCTAGCCTTATTCCACAATCCTACAAAGCCTCTTGTTCGAAGCGGTTTTGTGGGAGAACGTTGCATTATCTCCCAACACATCAAACTTTGACCTCTTGGGTCTCGTGTGCTGAACCCCCAGGAAAGAGCTGGGAATGGAAAATCTGCTGGAAAACCTGTGCCTTGCAGAGGAAAATTGGCACACAGACTCCAGAATAGGAGCTGCTAAATAAACTGGATAATATAAATAAACCGAGAGGAGCCAGGCGGGCTCGTGTGCCACTGCCACTGTCCCTCCCCTGCCCTTGGGGACCTTCAGCTCCTCCCCGTCCTCTTCCTGCTGGGCCAGGGCATGGGTTCGCAGGCAGAGGGGCTCAGGGCAGGTGAGCACAGGGATGGGCCAGGACTCGGGGTGATTTCCCCTCCTGACCCCTCGGGGCTGGGTCGGGCTGGTGCTGCCCAGCTCTGCTCCCTCCGGGGCGGGGACAGACAAGCCTGGGGGCCTCGGCTCTCCCAGTGTCCCACTGGTGCCACTGGGACCTGCAGGGCCCCCAGACCCCATTCCTGCTCCTCCCAGGAGGAGCTCAGCCAGGATCAGGAGCAGGACAGTCCCCTCTGCAACTCGATGAGGCCCTGGCACCCCCTGGCACCCCGGGGCTTTCCCTGGGCTGGCTCCTGGCACCTGAGCTCCAGGTGTGCCAGGGAGAGCCCCCAGCTTGGGGATCTGACACCCCCGGGTCACCCCCACCAGCCCAGGAGCGTCCCCTGCTCCGTGACACCGAGGCCAGGCCGTGCTCAGGGTGCTGGGGCTCCGGCACTCCTGGGACTGTCACATTTTGTGTATCTTGGCAGGATATCCAGGAGAACAAAACCTGTCTCTCTAGCAGGGGGAAAATCTTGCATTTTCTTTTTTAAAATTTATTTTAAACAACTTCCTCCGCTGCTTTCCATCCCCAGTGCTGTACACAGATCCTGCTGAACCAAATACTCTGTTGTTGATTTAGAGGGACAAAAACAATCTCCTGATGCTGCAACCCACGTGGAATCTCCCCAGAACCCAGCTCTGGAAGAGCTTTGAAACCCCTCCCATGCCAGCAGAGTCCTCTCGTCGCCTCCTCCATCCTGCATCTTGCAGAACTAGAAGCAACAACCTTTCAGGCTGGCCAGAAGGAATAAATCCCGCGGGATAGCTCAGGTTACCGCGTTTCAATGGGGCCCTTTCCCAGAGGTTTGAGGTGGAAAGGTGCGGGGGATGTTCTTGGGGACTCTGTTGATGGAGATCAATATTAATGTGATTTTTGCTGGTGTTTCAGGCTCACGTGCCGGGGGCAGGATGGACATCAGCACATTCCTGGGGCTGAGGGACCTTGGGGGATCATCTCCCACTGGAAATGGTGCTTTGCCAGCCCGCGGGGACAGGGCCAGGGTCACACCTGTGACACGGCTCCAGTGCCAGGGTGACGTGGAAGGGGACTAAAGGAGGCCCTGGCACAGGGTGCCCAGAGCAGCTGTGGCTGCCCCTGGATCCCTGGCAGTGTCCAAGGCCAGGCTGGGCACTGGGGCTGGGAGCAGCCTGGCACCGTGGGAGGTGTCCCTGCCATGGCAGGGGTGGCTCTGGGTGGGCTCTGAGGTCCCTCCTGCCCCAAACCATTCTGTGGTTCCATAATTCTGTAATTCTAAAATAATTTGGGAAAGGGCTGCGCCTGTTGCTAGGGATTTCTTTATCTATCTATCTATTTATATATATATTTATTTATCTCTGTATTTATTTATTGCATTTCCACCCACCCTGGAGCAGAGCCAGCCGAGGTCCATCAGCATTCTTTGAGCAGGAGCCCAGGAGAACGCCGATGTGCAGCTCGGAGGCTGGGAGCTGCCCTGACGCTCTGCAGAGCCTGCCGGTGCTGTCTGGGCAGGGCTGGGCTCTCAGCTCGGCCTGGCATCAGCCCGAAGCTGCGGCTCTGTGCTGAGGGGCAGCTGCAGGTCCGGCTCCAATTCGCCCTCTGCCCTTTTCCCTGCGCTCCTGGCGCTCCGCAGATGCTCCCAAGCCGTGGCTGCCCCTGGATCCCTGGCAGTGCCCCTGGGTCCCTGGCAGTGCCCCAGGCCAGGCTGGACACTGGGGCTGGAGCAGCCTGGGGCAGGGGGAGGTGTCCCTGCCATGGGATGAGATGATCTTTAACGCCGCCCCCAACCCAAACCGGTCTGGGATTCCCCGTTTCTGGGTAATTCCCTCTTTTCGAAAATTGCCAAAAGCTTTTGCCAGCTTTGCTGCTTCAGCTCCACTTCCCACCCCCGTTCCCTTCTCCACGCTCCCAGATTCCCACCCCGTGCTCCAATGGAAGCTCGAAGGCACCTCCTGGCTCCGGATCCTGCCGGACTTCGGGACCACGGGATGGCCCCAAACCCGCACAGGGACTGAGTGAAATGGAAATAAAGGAGCTTAAAAAGGTAAATCCTCATTAGAAAGCAAAGAATGTCCTGTGGAGAGAAGATGGGGGAGAAATTGGATGGGATTGTCCAGATGGAAAATCCTGAGCTGCTCTGCCATAATTGGTATTTATGAACCAGGGGAGAGCACTGCTTTGCCCGTGGGCCGGTGATGTTTGGTGCCATGGCAACTGCTGGTGCCAGAGGATCAATAAATAAACAAATGGAAATAAATAAATGGAAATAAAGGCAGGATGTGGGGGGAGCAGTGCCTGCCTCCGCTGTCCCCAGGTTAAAGTGCTGCTGTGCAGAGAGAGAAAGAAACTGCTGAAATCCAAACCGCGGCTGTGGCGGGGAGCTGGAATTGGCTGGATCCGTTTCCTTCCCACACCTGTGGGAGCTGCGAGCGGGAGGTCAGGCCGACACGTGCGCACCACCTCTCAGCAGCCGCTTTTAGGGCCTTCAGTATTTCAAATTCCGAGTGCACAGCCAGGAGCAGGAGCACTTCCCCGAGCACCACGAGTGCTGCCTGACACCGCTGTTCCAGCAGCTTTCACTTCAGAGGGAAGGAAGTGGTTTGAGGGTTGGTTTTTTTTCAAAGAACTGTGGCTATTTTGAATGAGGGAAGTTGTCCTGTTCAAGAGCACTCTGAGTCAGGGCTTTTCACAAGAAAAAAAGTCATTTAAAGAATAAGTGTTGGATTTTGTTAGTGACAGACAAGCCACGTGCATCTCTGCTGGGAAAGCAAAACCAATCTCCGCCCTGTTTGGATCTATTTTGGGGTGTGGATTAGAGGAACCCCAAAAGTCCCTTCCAACACAAACTGTTCTGTGATACTACAGCCCTGTGGAAGGCTAAAAAAAAAGAGCCTGACTGATGGAACACTGCTTTTTTGGGGTTTTTTGAGGATGCTGCTGTTCATGCTTTGGTGTAACAATCCAGCCTGGAAGAAAACACCACAGCTGGAGCCAAGGGAATCACAGAATATCCCGAGCTGGAAAGGATCCACAGGGATCATCAAGTCCAATCGTCAATATTCACTGGGAAGTGTGGAAATGTACAGATGTGGTTACAAATAAAATCTAAATTAGAACAGGAACGGGGCACTGGCCGTGGCCCTCAGTGCTCTGGGCTGTGACAAGGTGGGGGCTGGTCAGAGGTTGGATTTGATGGTCTTGGACAGCTCTTCCAACCTTATTAACTCTGTGAATTAGCGGGTTCTTCCTTTCTCATGGCTTGTTCTAAAAACGCTGATTTCTCCCCTATTCCCGTCTGCACCCCCACTGGAGGCTGTGCTGTCCTTTGGGAAGAGAAATTTCCCCTTTGGAGCTGAATCCCTGCCGAGGGGGCACAAAGCCACCCAAAGGCGCTCTGGGGGCCAGGCTCGTTCCCTCTTTCTCTTCTTGCCCAGCTTTAAACCAAGAGCAGGAGCAGCAGCGGATTTGGGTTCCGGGATGCGCCTGGCTGGGCTGAGCTCTCCTGGCAGCCGTGCCCGGGGCAGCGTGGGCTCAGCTGAGCTCCCCTGGCAGCCGTGCCCAGGGGCAGCGTGGGCAGCGTGGGCTCGGCCAGCCCGGCCGGGCTGACCCCACCACGGAGCGACCTCGAGGAGCAAAGGGCGGCTCGTGTTCCCCAAGTGTCCAGAGGGAACCCCAAAAACCCCCTCAGGAGAGGCGCAGGGCAGCTGAGGGGTGAGGATTCGAGGAGGCAGGAGAGCAGCTCCGGGGAAATCCGGGCGCTGGGGTATTGCTCCCACCCGGGGTCACTGCTCAGGGTCTGCTCCACTGCTCTGATTAATGCAGGGCTTCGTTAAGGCCATCAAAGCTCCTGCAGAGGCTGTTTGGTTCTGCCCCCACAGGAAATGAATTGATGTGTTTGGTAAAATACGCTGCAGTTAATATTTAATGCCATGGTTGAAAGAGAAAGTGGAAACAAAAATAAATTACCTTTCTTCGGTGCTTACAGCCGTTTAATTTCACTCTGCAAACACTTAGAATAAAAGAAACACCTTTCAGACTCCAGCCTTTGGAATTATTAATGTCTTTATAGGGGTAAATGTGCTATTTGTGTTCTCAGAAATCTGCCAATGGAATAATTCAGCGGAGCAGCGGCTGAATTTCCCCGAACCGCCCTTCCTGTCTGGAAATGGGTAACGTTCCAAGCCCTCTTCTCCCAGAGCCTGTGGGGTCGGGAGGAGCAGGGCAGGGTCCCAGTGCCCATCCCGGTGCCCATCCCAGTGCCCGCCCCAGCGCAGGTGGGTGACTGCAGGGACTCCAGGCTCCAGCCCTCGGCAGAAGCAGCTTCACCCAGGCCCTCCTGCCCAGAAACCCCTGGAGAAAAATCTTTGCAGAAAGATCAGGAAATCGAGGGACAGACATAAAGTGTCATCGATCGGGCCATGCCCCACAAAATCCAGGGGGTGCTCGGATCCAGCACGGAAACCAAACCCAAATGGAAATGAAACCCAAATGGAAACCAAACCCAAATGGAATCCAAACCCAAATGGAATCCAAACCCAAATGGAAATGAAACCCAAATGGAATCCAAACCCAAATGGAATCCAAACCCAAATGGAAATGAAACCCAAATGGAAACCAAACTCAAATGGGAACCAAACCCAAATGGAAACCAAATCCAAATGGAAACCAAACCCAAATGGAAACCAAATCCAAATGGAAACCAAACCCAAATGGAAACCAAACCCCAGACGGTGTATGGGAAGAGGTGCTGGAGGGGGCACCTGCATTCCACAGGTGCTGAAGGCAAAGGCTGGGGTGGCCTTTGCCATGAATCACTGTGACATCACCATGACATCACCATGACATCATCGTGACGTCACCCTCTGCCGTGGAATGTCTGGGTCACCCCTCAGCTTCCCTGGAAAATGCCCCTCCAGGGCTCAGCATTTCTTCTTGTCCCATGACTGGGTGGATGGAAAATGAAATTTGGAACTGGAAGTAGGGTTGGAAGTTGATGCTGTGAAAGAAGAAGATTTTCTGCTTTTTTATATTTTATTTCTATTTTAAAAGGTGTTTTCCTCCTTTTTCAGGCTGTGCTCATCCTTCCTCTCCCCAGCTGAGCTCCGCAGCCTCCCGAGGTGTCCTGACAGGAGGAGCCAGCCCTGATTTAGTGCCTCTGAGCCTCAGCCAGGCCAGGCTCTTCCCAGGTGCTCGGGCTGTCCGAACACTGAGCCTCTGGAGCTGCTTTGTCTCCTGACTGGCTCTGGGTTCAAGGGATGGAATTCTGTGACCAGGGAATGCTGTGGCTCCCAGCAGTGGAATGGGGAATAGGCTCACACAGCTCTCAGCAGACACTTGAGACTGAGGGGGAAAAGGAAAAAACAGGTGAGATTGGGACAAAAACATCCTTTTTCACAGGTTTTTTCAGCATGGCCACACAATATGGCAGAGAAGGGACTTTTGTGGCTGCGAATCCAGCTGGGAACCACTGGGCTGCTCTGCCTGGGAGATCCTCACTGGGAACTTAAGGAAATTAAACGTGCTGGGGTATTAAGTAACATTAGTAAACTTAATTTTAAAAAGCCATAAATAGTGAGCAAAGTACAAATAAAATCTCTGCAGCCTCGGGCTCAGCCCTCGTGGGCTGGGTTCCCCTCTGCCTTCGGAGGGGGAGGATTTGCAGCGGGGATGTTTTGGAGGAGACAAAAACGCTTCCCAAAAAAGGAATAAATCGTGGCCCTTGTACTTAATTTACAGTGCTCCAAGATCCTGCTGGGAAATGCAAGGTGCAGCCCTGAGGCTCAGCTGTCCCTCATGGCCCTGCCAGGAGGAGCTTCCAGGACAACCAGAGTGTGGGGAATGGCACTGGAGTTCACAGCAGGAAACGGGAATTGCAAGAGCTGGACTCTGCGCCCGGCCAGGAACAGGCTGGGCTGGCACTCCGAACCACAAAATCCATCGCCAAAAGGGAGGAACGCCTCGGATCCTGCGAGCACGATGCTGAGTCACAGCTGGAAAGGGAAACGGGATGGAAAGGCGGAGATGTTTCCCTGGGAAGTGCCCGTGGGCAGCGGCTCAGGGTGGTGGCTGCAGGGGCGGCCCCGCAGGCCCCTGGGCACGGGGAGCTCAGCCCCACCCTCGGCTCTCGGCACCTTCACCTGACCCAGGTGTGACCGCAGGGACAGGGGTGGAATTAACGAGACCCTCAGGAATTTATAACCCCAGAATTCCAGACTGGATTGGGCTGGAAGGGACTTCAGAGCCCACCTCGCTCCACGCGTCGGGACACCTCGCGGAGCCCAGGTGGTGGCAGGAGCACCGAGCCGTGCCCCGCCTGTGACAGAGATGATGGGTGACGTCCCTCGGCCTTGCACAACCCGGCCGTGCCGGAGCCTGCCAGGATCTTGGGAAAGCTCTGCAGGATTTCAGCACGGCTCCCTCTGCCAGAGTAACAGCGTGTCCTGAGGCAAGAGGATCAGACAGCTGAAATTACAAACGAGCTCTGCCAGCGCCCTGCAAACACCAAAGGAAGCTCCACGGGGTCATTCCTGCAGCTGCGCTTTGCCCAGCAGAGCTGACGTGCCCAAATCCCCTGGCGGGTGTCACCTTCGGCAGGTAAATCCCCGCCAGGATCCGCCTCGGGAGCTGCCGGCAGCCAACAGCAGCACTCAGGGGGAGTGCTGGGGATTGGGGCCCTCGAGGGACATCCCGGCTCCAGGAGGGATCTGACGGGGCTTTGGCTCCAGCCAAAGTGGTGCTGGGCACAAAAAGGGAGGAAAACCGGTGGCAAGGCCACATGTGGCACTGCGGCACTGGTGTCCCCAGCGGGCTGGTTTTGGGAACGCGTGGTCACAACCAGCTCCAACTTTGGCATGGATAAACCCAAAGGCTTTGGGAATAAAACTGGGCTGTGCTACGGCAGGGCAGTGACAGCCACAGCCCCGAGGGCCAGCCTGGGTGGGGCTGTGGTGACACCTGACTGCCGGCCGTGGCACACCAGCCCCTGGAACGCCAGCCCCTGGAACGCCAGCCCTTGGAATGCCAGCCCTTGGAATGCCAGCCCTTGGAACGCCAGCCCTTGGAATACCAGCCCTTGGAACGCCAGCCTCTGGAACCATCAGCCGCTGGAACACCAGCCCCTGGAACACCAGGCCTTGGAACACCAGGCCCTGAACACTAACCCTTGGAACACCAGCCCCTGAAACACCAGCCCCTGGAACACCAACCCTTGGAATGCCAGCCCCTGGAACACCAACCCTTGGAATGCCAGCCCCTGGAACACCAGCCCCTGGAACACCAACCCTTGGAACACCAGCCCCTGGAACACCAGCCCCTGGAACACCAACCCTTGGAACAGCAGCCCCTGGAACACCAGCCCTTGGAATGCCAGCCCTTGGAACAGCCGCCCTTGGCACATCACCAGCCCTTGGCACGCCAGCCCGTGCACTCTCACCACCCTTTCTCGAGGGCGGCAGCTCCCACTGTGGGAAAGGTCCTGCCTGGTGTGAACCCAGGGTGATTCTCCAGAGAGGCGGTGCTGGGAAGCAGATTGGGAATGTGCCCCGGGGAGCTGGAGTGGCTTCACCCCGTGTCCGCTGCCACCGTGAAATCCCAGGGTCACGCTTGCACAAACCCCTCTGATGTGGGATAACAGCTTTCATTTTTGGGGTGTTGCTCGCCCCGGTTATTTTGGGAAGGGAAAGGCCATCATGATGCCAGGCGTTGCTAAATGCCTGTTTTGTCAGGAGAGAGCAGCTGGTTTTCCAGAGGCCCTGTAGCTCCTGCTGTGTTTTTCCTTCAAAGCCAACAGACCTCTCTGAGTTTCCAGCACTAAGGAACAGCTCTGGCTGTGACAGTCACATCCACAGGCAGGACAGAGGTCTGGATGCGGGCAGGGAACTCTCCACGATGTGCAGTGCCTGCCTGGACACCCCCTGGACACTCCCTGGGCATCCCAGGTTGAGAGTTTAGGGATAGGAAAAGGGCATTGTAAATGCAGGAGAAGGCAGCCGACAAGGTGATATTAAGACATTTATTTTAATATGCTAATTAAAATTATTTGTGTAAGAATGAGGGGAATTTGGCCCCTGGTGTTTATAAACAGGACTGGAGAAGATCATGGAATCACAGCATGGGATCAGCCAGCAGCACTGAGTGATTTAATTCCAGAAATACACTCCAAGGTGGCATAAGCCAGGGATATTGGATGTCCAGGTGGGACGGGGACCTTTGGATCAAGAGGCAAACTGGAATTACAATGTCCTCCTGGCCAGGGACACCTGGTTGGGGTGAGCCTGGTGGCTGCTGAGCCGAGCCCAGAGCAGAGGGGACACGTGGGGACACGAGAGGACACTGACCCTTCCCTTTCCACTTCCCACTGGGCAGTGCCACTGGGAAACTCCTGGCAGTCATGAACTGCATTTCCCAGGGCAGTGCAGAGGTTTCTGAGCTCACCTGCAGCCACTCTGAGCTCTGCCAGTGCCCAGCAGGCGCTGGGGACGCGTGGGACGCTGCAGGCAGGGAGTGTGACGTGGGTGCAGGGACACCGTCACCGCGAGCGGGCACATTCCCGAATGGGGAATGCAGCTCGCCCTGCCCTTGCTCCTCAGAGCGTTTCACAGCCTCAGAGTAACCAGGCTGGGGCCTGGGACACTTCAGTGTCACCGCTGGAGCCACGGGAGCCTTTACAGAGCCACCTCCATTTGTGTCTGTCTGGGGTGAAAAACGCAAAGGAAGAGACACCTCGGTGTCCCACAGCACCTGCTCCGCACTCACCCCCGGGAAACCGCTCAGGACAGCCCACCAGGACAGCCGGGGACACCGGGGACACAGGGACACTGAGAACAGCGGGACACTGGGGACATCGGGGACACCGGGGACACCGGGGACACCGGGACACTGGGAACAGCGGGACACTGGGGACACCGGGGACACCGGGACACTGGGAACAGCGGGACACTGGGGACATCGGGGACATCGGGGACACCGGGGACACCGGGACACTGGGAACAGCGGGACACTGGGGACACCGGGGACACCGGGACACTGGGAACAGCGGGACACTGGGGACACCGGGGACACCGGGGACACCGGGACACTGGGAACAGCAGGACACTGGAGACACTGAGGACACTGGGGACACTGGGGACACCGGGGACACCGGGGAGACCGGGAACACTGGGAACACCGGGGATATCGGGGACACCGGGGATATCGGGGACACCGGGGATATCGGGGACACCGGGGATATCGGGGACACCGGGGATATCGGGGACACCGGGGATATCGGGGACACCGGGGATATCGGGGACACCGGGGATATCGGGGACACTGGGAACACCGGGAACACGAGAACACTGGGAACACCGGGGATATCGGGGACACCGGGGACACGGGAACACCGTGGGGCCGCGGTGACCCGGCCGGGCCGTGTCCCCCGTGGGAGGTGTTGGTGTGCACGTCCCGCAGCGGCACGGAGCAGCCCGTGAATGATTAATGTGCCGCTGTCGGGTAATCGCTCCGCGTACTGCCGGAGCCGCCGCGGTCGTGCCCTTCCCGGAGCCGGGACGCTGCTGCTGGCTCAGCACGGCCGCGGGCTGCGCTTGCAGGGAGCGGGGCGGACAAACAGCGGCACGGCCCCGGCCCGCCCGCTTCGGCTTTCCCGCATTAGCGGGGTGCCCCGACGGAGCCGCTGGGTGTCCGAGCACCCCAAAAGGCTGCCCAAGCCGGGTCAATCCCGGCCTGGGCCAGGCTCAGCCTGCCGGCACGGCTCAGAGCCGTGGGGCGGCCCCGCCGCCCGTGCCCCGGGCGCTGCCTTCGTGCGCAGCGCAGCTCCTCTGTGGGCTTCCTGGGCAGCCCCGGGAACGGCCACTTCAAAACGAGAATTAAGCTTTGCCCCGCGGTAAAATCCTGTCCCCTGGCAGCCTGGCAGAGGTTTGGTGGCGCTGGTCGGGGCGGTGGAGTCCTCCTTGATGGGCTGCAGGGCATTTCCGTCAGCCGGGATGTACTTCCCTGGATCCTGGGCTGTGCCTGAGCCATGGCATTCATTCAGTCGCTGTGAAGGATATGTGTGAGTTAAGTTGACCTGAAGTAATTCCGGTTTGGGTGGATTTTTATGCTCTGGGGTTTTTTCCCATTATATATTAAGAAAAAATCCTAATTTTAACCATGGTATTAACTGGGTTTGACTCCTGGTTGTTTTTGGAGGCTGCTGTCAGGCTGTCCTGGGGGTGCCTTTGTACCCTGGACACGGAGTGGGCCATGCCGTGGTCACACTGCTGGGGGTGACGTCCCCACCAGAGGGGTGGGACAGAGCCACCTCCAGCAGGAGCCCTGCAAAGGCGGCACTTGGGTGCTCCCAGAGGGAGCCTGTCCCTCCCTCCTTGGCCTGGGCAGCCCTGGCAGCTGCCACTGCCACCACCACGTCCTGCTGCGGGCACCGAGCGTGTCCTCGCTTGGCACCGGCGGCGGGGACACAAGGACGGTGAGTTCTTGGCCTTCACAGTGTAAACGTCGCTGGAGGTGGAACTGGGCAGCAGGGGCTGGTTCTGAGCCACCGAGCCCTCCTGGCTTTTACTCAGCCAAAGGAGAGGTCCTGCAAAGAGCTGGCCTTGCCCTGCCCTTGGGGCAGTGGTGGGCCGTAACAGATTTCATGTTTCAAAGATCCATGGAATCCCAGGGTTATTCAGGTTGGCAAAGACCTTCAGGATCACCGAGCCCAAGCTTTGGCTGATCCTCACCTTGTCCCCAGACCATTCCTTTGGGTTTGGATGTTTAAAGTTGTGGCATTTACAGGTTGCAGATCCCTCTCAGTCCCAGGAAACAGAGGCTGGGGAGGGGGTGGAGGGAGGCTGGGATCCAGGCGGGTTTGGAGCATCCCCATCCCGGGATGGTTCCCTGGGGTGGTTGGGCTCCGTGCCAGGGCACTTCCAGCCCAAACCGAGCCTGGCTCGGTCCCGGCTCAGCGAGCCCGCTCTGGGCTGGGGCACTGCACAGCGCTCGGCGCTGGCCCCCGGTGCGATGGGCAGCTCCCCCGGCGTGGGGCTGGGCACAGCTCTCTGGCGGCACTGCCCGGCTCTGACCTCCCCCTGAGGCCAGGGCAGGACAAAGCCGTGCCCAAACGTGGCCAGAGGGTTTCCAGGCCTTTTTTTGTCTCTGTTCCTTGAGGCCTGTTCAGAGCCAGGGAACCACAAACGCATCAGGCAAGATCCGCCCGACTCCAACCTGTCACATAAACCACAAACTGCTGGGAACGACATCCTCCCACCGAAAGGCCGCTCCGAGTCGGCATGAACACTTCCTTTCATCTGCCAGCCCGAGAGCCGTTACAAATGCAGAATTTATTTGTCCTGATGGATGCATCGAAGAACTGTGGCTCCTCAGAGCAAACAGCCTGTGTGGGAAGGAGGGGCAAGGTCTGTCCAACCACTGTGTTTACAACAAGTCAAAATAACTGGGGCTTCTATCCCGGGCCACGATGGGTTCTTCAAACAAAGCAGCCCCAAACATAAATACATTGTCTTTTACAAAATGCATTTGGGCATATTTAACATATTTCATATTCAGAGCAGCTCTTCCACGTTGTGCTGTGGAGTGCAGGGGGGGCTCAGCTCCTGCACCCCCGTCATTGCTGGAGCTGCTCTGTCTTGCTGACGAGCCTGGCTGAGCTCAGGATTAATTCTCCTTTTGACTTCATCCCTGAAAAATCTGAAATGCTCCGAGGGAAGGCAGAGCTGGAGGGAGCCGGCCAGGGACTGCCAGGGGCTG
>VWPU01012825.1:0-13937 GCA_013398955.1 Callaeas wilsoni | reverse complement strand
CGCTCCCGGCACCCGCGGCCGGCCCAGCCCCTCCGGAGCACGGAGCAGGTAAGCGCTAGCCGGGAAGAGACTCCCAACCCCCCTTCCTCCGCCTCCTCCTCCTCCTCCTCCAGCCCCTCCTTCCTCCCGGCCCGCAGCCCTCCGCCTGCACCGAGCCCCGGCGGATGGCGGGGGGCGGCGGGGTCGCACCAGCCCTCCTCGCCACCCGGCCGGCAGCTCGATGCCTCTCCCCGGGGCTCCCCCCGACGCCCCCCGATGGGGTGTGTGCGTGGGGGGGGCACGGCCGGGCTGTTTTCACTCCCTCCCGACGCGTCCCCGGGCTCTCGCCCCGTCGGGGCTGCGCTGCCCCCGCACCGGTCCCCGCCGAGTCCCCCCGCGGGGCATCCCCGGGGTGACAAAGGGGCCTTGTGCCCGCACGTCGGGAGCGGTCGGGGCGGGCGCCGGACGTTACGGACGGGGATAGCCCGCCCCGGCCGAAGCCCCCCGGGGAACTGGCGAGGGAGGGTCCCGGGTGAGGTGCGGGGTCACCCGCGTGTCACGCTACATGTGTGTCACACGCATGTAGGGGATGACCATGCACTGACTGTATGCTAAACACTCTGTGCCTCGTCATAGGGGTGCATTGCTAACAAGGCGGCAATTAGATGTATAATTTTCAGCAGTGTGTCATCTTTATTATTATTATTATTATTATTTTATTTTTACACCCTCCTTGGGTTTGGTGTTGTTTTTTTTCCCCTTAACCCCCTTGGAAGGAAAATACGGCCAAGCCCTCGCAGAGCCACCCACCTCCAACCCTCCGAAACTGCTCAGGCCCTATACAATGCGTTTGGCTTCTGTTGACTGAGAAAAAACCCAGTTTGGGGAGAAACCAGCTGGAAATGGTACCAGTGGCCCTGCTGGTGTGGCGGGCACCCTGCAGCCGCTCACTGCTGTTGAGTGGTTGGCATGGGGTGGCAGGGGGAAAGGTGAAGGCAGAGATTTTGGGGGGTTTTGGTGCTTTCAGGGAGCCGGGACAAGCCAGGCTGGGCGATCGTCCCATCAGCGAAGCGATAATCTCCTGTGTCAGGCACGCCGGGGTATTTTGGGCTCCGGCATCCTCTCTCCCCTCCTATCGCTTTACCCCGCGCGGGTACGTGCGTGTCGTGAGTCAGGGCATTGGCAGTGCCCGGCCACCCTGGGGGGCCCTGCCAGCCAGGCTGCCAACCTCTCCCGGCACTGGAGCTCTTGTGATGCTGAGTGGAGAATTGGGGTTTGCCAGGCTGATGTGCCCTCTCATGCACCCACTGGCCCTGGGGCCTCCGTGGCCCCACAGCCCACACCCCTTGGGGGTCATTTCCCTCAAGAATGGGAGGAAGAGGGTCCCCAAAGTGGGCAAGAGGTGAGGGCTTGCCAAGGTCACTCAGTGGTGAAGCCAGGAGACAAATGGCTAGGGAGGCTGGGACCCTGGTGACAGGGCAGGTGGTGATCACTGTGGCAGTGCCCCAGCACTTCCCCACCAGAGAGGACGAGCATGACTGTCCCGTGGGGAGAAGGCACTGGATTTGGCCCTGTTTGGGTGTTACAGGGTCAGCATTCCCATGGGAAGAGGCTGCAGATGGCCGTGGGGTGAGCAGCTCCTCCTCACAGCTGGGTGACACAGAGGGACGCTGCCATCCCCAGGGACCTGGAGCACCCAGCTACCTCTCCACAGCAGGCATGTGGCTGGCACCACACTGGCTTTTCTGACAGGAATAACCCTTTGAAAGCAGCGGGTCCAGCTGCCTTCTATAAACAGCACCCAGGTATTTCAAGGAGTCTCATCCTGCCTGAGGTGACTGCAACACTGGGGTGCAGCTCAGAGTAGGGGGATGTTTCAGCTGGGGCATTTTGGACAGCATAACCCTCCAGCAGTCGTCCCACATCTAACATCCCTTTTCTGCAAAGCAGAATCCTCCAGCTCCGTCAATAAGAGGGAGTTGCTTCCATTTGCCTTGCCATGCGGTGGCTATTTATCATGATATCAGAAACAGCATCTCCTTTTAATCGCCATTTAATCCCCATCTTGCCACCACCAAGTGGGTTGGGAGGCGAGTCCCGGTGGCCCTGGCGCTGTGCCGAAGGAAGGAGCCTTTTCCCGGCGGTGTGTGAGCAGGTCATGGCACCGAGGAGGTGGGGGTGGCAGCGGTAATCAGCTATAATTAATGTATTAAAAAGCAAGTAACCGCGCAGCTCCCATCAAACACACAGAGAGCACGAGGCTGGTGGCAGGTGAGCTCGGTGGTGAGACTGGGTGCAGGCACGCAGCAGCCAGAAAGGGCATAAATGGGCAATTTTGGGCTGTTGGTGGGGGGGAGGTGTGTTTTCCTGTGTTAGTACCTCTTCTTCTGTCTGTGGGAGTGGAAAATGGAGGGGAAGAGAGGAGAAGGGGCTGCAAAGCCCTAACCAAGGGTGCTGCTGAGATTTGTGTGACAAGAGCCATCCTGAGGCTGTTCATGAGGTTGGAATCTCTCCATCCATCACTGAACTGGACGGATGCTTTCCAAAAAATGTCCCATCTCTAGGAGCTTCCCTCTCTCGTTAAATCTTTGATGGCTATGGCAAGGGGCTGGCAAGAGAGCCACAATGTTTACATCGCCTTGAGCGCCGTTGGTGGATGGGATATGACCGACTACTCCCTGATTTTGGGAGCTTCCATCCACGGGAGATTTGCCGAGTGGCCAGGCCATGCCCTGACCTTCTCAGCTGTTTGTCCAAGGTGTTATTTGGGGTCGGGGCCAGGCCGAGAGCCGCGGCGGCCGAGCCCAGGCACCTGCATGTTGTGGTTGGGGCAGACACCTGAAGCGCATGGGCGTTCGCTGTTGCCACCGTCACGTGGCGACTTATGAAATGTTTTTTTGGAGGGAGGGAGGGAAGGTAATGAGGGGGTGAGCCGGCGGGGCCATGCCCCGCACCAGCCTGCAGCGGGCACGCGGCAGGAGCGGCCCCCCCGCGCGATAACGCACGTCCGGATCCCGCTGCGGGTCTGGACATGCTGCTGCAGCTCCCGCTGCTTCAGTTTTCCCCGCCTGTGAAATGGGAGCGAGGGGCCCCGGGAAAACCTCCTCGTGGTGCCGGTCAGCCGCTCGCCTGGCCGTGGTGGTGTGAGCAGGGGGCCGTGCGGTGCCAGTTGCCGTTTCGGGCTCCCCATGCAGTCCGGGGCAGGATTTCGTGATGAGCTCCTGTGGCTGAGCCCTTTGGAGGTGCCAGGCCGTGAACCCCATGGTCTCATTTTCGGGGCTGGCAGATGGTGGCCTTGTGGTGACAGTGTTCACGTAGGGCTCCACACTGGTGCAGCTGTACCTGTGGGCGAAGGATTTGGGGAAATACTGATCGCACGAGGCACGTCCCATCCTGGCAGCGCAAATCCCCATGGAACTCATCCCCTGTCCGGTCCCAAACAGATGTGATGCTCCAGCGTCCCCCATTATGTTGCCATGAGACAACAGCAGCACCGAAACCCAGCGTGCCCACCGCTGCCACCTCCCAGCGGGGCACTGGGTGTGTCACAAGCTGTGCTGGGTCTCTGCTCTATAAAGCCGACCCAGAGCTCACCCTCGGGCACACTCCTGCGAGCCAGAGGCACAGAGGTGACTGCGGGGCTGCGCTTCTCCCGGGAAGCGCCGGCTGGCGGGTGGCAGGCGAGGTGTGAGTGATGGAGGAGGCTGCTTGATCCCCTTCCCCCTTTGCCGCCGGGGGATCGGTGCGGAGCCGGAGCGTGTGCTGGCAGAGCTCCCCGGGCTGCGGGGGGTGGCCGGGGAGGGGACAGCAGGGCTGCAGCTAATTTTAGGAGGTGGGCAGAGCCTCATGGGAAGCAGCCGGCTGGAGGGAGGTGTCGCACTCGCACCGCGGTGCCCACGAGCATCGAGAGTGAGCACTGCGTGACCCTGGCTCTGAAGATGCTGCCGGGGGCTGGCAAGGGGGCCCTGCGCTGGCAGCCCAATTTTCTGCTCTGAGGAAGAGCCATGCCCCGAGGATGCCCCGGCTGCTGGAGGGGCGGTGGGTCCGGGGAAACACACAGGGGCAAAGCCCCGGATTCCCGGTTTGCATTATCCAGGAGGCGGGTGAGCCCCGCGCTGCTCCGTGCCTCAGTTTCGCCGTGACCGTCTCGCCAGCGCTCCCCCGGCGGAGTGCGGTGGAGGCAGGAAGGCTGGACGGGCTCGGGGATCCTCGCCTGGGAGCGCCAAGCCTTATTATTTCCCCACAACTGTCTCCTCCTCGCTCCTCGTAAAATTAGATCCAGCTGTTCACAATAGCCACTAACTTCTCTCCGGAAGATGTTCAAAGTTTACAGACGCGGAGCGGCGCGGGTGCGTGGAGGATGGGCTGCCGTTCCCATGCCAGCTCCTCGCCGCCTGCCCTTCCCCCAGAGGCAGCCAGCTCCTGCCTCCCCCCCGCCGGCTTAGGCAATTCGGGTTTAGGAAGAAGCACACCCGCACGCAGGCATGCGAGCTCCCGACCCAACCAAGCGTCGGGTTTTTATTAGCAGGAAGATGTGGGCGCTTCACAGTCCAGGAGAGAAGGTCTGGTCCAAGACCCTGCTTCTCCCTGCCCGGCTTTGTGCCCGCGCGCTTGGCGGATGAGTCGGGCAGAGTTCTGCTTTCGTGCTTGCCAGCACCTGTGCCCAGCTATGGCATGAGTTCGGGCTTCAGCTCGTGCATGGGGTGGCTGCTGTGTCCCCTCGCAGCCTTGCCTGGGTGGCACTGCAGAGTTGTCAGGGTCCAGCTGCGGTGTTTGGACATCAGTGTGCCAGGCAGGGGTCTAACACACTGTGCTGGGGCTCTCTGGCGCTCTTGGGCCATGCTCCTCACTGGAGCTCCTTCTTTTACCAAGAATACTGCCTTCATGTATTTTTAGCAATTTTCCTCCCCAAGGATTCCAGAGCAGTTTTTCAATCTGCGGGAGCTGGAGTCGCTGTGCCCGTCTCCAGCTCTCGGCTCAGGCAGGGGCAGGAGATGCTGGGAGAAGGTGATGAGCTGCCGCAGGCTCCCAGCACGCTCCTGGCATCCACAAGGATTTGCTTGCTGGGACTGTCTGGGGTGGTGGCGGTAAAATGGTGCTAAATCAAAATATCCCTTTCTGGGAATAAGTCACTGATGGGGTTTGTGCAGGGCAGTCTGTACCTGCTATTGTAGCTCCTGCAGGACCTCAGCAGGGCACTGCTTCGAGCTTCTGAGCTCGTTGCAGGAGGGCAGGGAAGTGTGCCCCCTCACAGGGGTGACAGTGGCCAGATGACAGTGCTGTGTCACATTCTGTGCCAGACTCTGGCAGCCAGGAACATCTCCGTGTCTTGGCTGGGGCGGTAATGCCTGACAGCCGCCCTGCCCGGTGTCTCAGGAGCTGATCCCCCCCAGTCAGTTCTCACAGCCCCCATCCCACGGGGTTTGTCTGGCTGGGAGCTGTGAATGTGGCAGTCGGTGCTGACCCTGGGCTCCAGCGGGTGCCACGGCGCAGGCAGTGGGTACAGCTGCTGCCTGGGCAGGCTTGGGTTTCACGGGGCGGAGGCGGCTGGGGGCAGGTGTGAAATTCATTGCAGCCTTCCTCCTCCTTCTCCTCCTCCTCCTAGCCTGGTAGGGTCCCCTGGGAGATGTTTTCCCTGGCCCTGCTGCAATAGCATAAAATGGGGTCAGCAGCACCTGGACCTCTTCTGTGGAGGCATTTCTTCTCCTAGGAGCAGGACAGAGGGCTGGTGGGGTCCCTGGCATGCCTGGCTGGCCCCAGTGGGAGGACACTGTCCCACTGCAGGCACAGAACTGAATGACCCAGGCTTCCCTGGTGCTCCCCTGACACCAGAGACCCTCGGTTTCCCCTTGGGACAAGGGACAAGCTGGGAGTCGCCAAGGACTCAAGACCTTTTGGCCGCTCTGAGCTCATCTACAGGGGATGTTCAGGGGGAGACATCCTGGGATGGATGTATTTTGGCAAATTCACTGGTCCCCAGTGGGTGCTGTGTCCAGCACTGGCTGTGCCGTAGGCCACTAGCACTGGGGGTGTCACAGGACAGCATGGGGGTGGCCCATCCCCAGCAGGCAACTCCAACCCTGTTGTTTCCATCCAGCTCGTTTCATAATACAGAGAGCAATTAATGCTCTAAAAGCTTTCTATTTATGCGCTGCTGGGTGAAACGCCCCGTCCTGGCTGGGCAGGGCAGCGTAATTGGGCCAGGGAGGCACGCTGGGTTACAGTGTCCGTCTGTCCTCTGCCCTCGGGTCCTGAGCCTGAAGACTCGAGCAAAACCGGCTCAGGTCCTCCAGAAGCCGAAACCCAGCTCTGCCACCCTGCCAGGACTGAGGGAAGAGGAGGGGATGGAGGGGTTGGTTTGGATGCCCGTGATTCTTCCCTTAGGAGGGAGCTGTGCCCTGGGTTTGCCTCATCTTCTTCCTCCTCTCTGCCCAAATATTTTGGGAGCAAATCGCTCACATTTTCTCTTTGTTCATCCACAGCCCCCCGGGATGAGGGGTCTGTGCATCCCTCGACTGCGCACCACTGAGCGAGGACCAGCCATATCCCTGCCAGCTGGAGGCTCAGGGCTTTGCTGGGAGCTAAGGGACCCCTTGGCTGTGGGGGTCCAGCTGCAGCTGGGGGGCATGGGGAGCCTGGGGCAGCCCTGGCAGGTCTTCAGACCCTGGTGGGATGCTGCCACGTGGCTTCCTGTGGTTTCCTCACTCCGATTGCTTCCTGAGCCGCCCGCCAAGCCGGAAGGGACAGGAAGCGATAGAGGGGAGGAAATTAGTTGGGCTGTCTCACGGGGAGCTGGCCTGGTGCACTGGGGGCTCTGCCACCGCCTGGGTCCCCAGACTGTGCCAGGGGACCCTTTGGAGACAACGTGGCCAGTCAGGAGGCACGAACCTGGGTGGGAGAGAGCAGGGTGGCTACCCTTCCCTCCACGAGCCAGGGAATCCCTCACCGCAGCCTGAGCGCTGTTTGGAAGAGGAGCGCAATGTAAACAAACCTCCTTTCACCGCCCTCCTGCCGCACCGCGTCTTGTTCCGCCGCTGCCACCCGCCTTGGTGAGCTCTGGTTGTCCCTGGGACAGCCATGTGCCAGCCAGGATGGTGTTTCCCTGCGGGAATGGGGCTCGGTGTTCCCAAAGGGTCCCTGGGCAAGATGCTCTGTGAAGAGCTGCAGGGTCATCCTTGGCAGAGCCATGAGCATCCCGCTCTGTGCACTGCAGTGGACAGGGCAACATCTTCTCTAGTGTGTTGTGGTCTTGCTGGCATCCCCCAGGAGCTCCACAGCTTTTGGGTTTCCTTCGAGGGGCTCTGCAGAGCTGGTGGCCGTGTGAGCGTGTGGGCAGCATTCCTCCTGGCCATGTCACCAGGTGGGGAGAGGCAGGAGCAGGGACACGGCCCCCAGCCAGCGCTCCCCTGCCTGAAACGAGGGGCCCGTTAGCGAAAGCCTCTGCCTGCCTACAAATCACTGCCTGTTATCAGGGCCCCAGCTGTGCTCTCACTGAGCCCCAATGTGCCAGGACACGCAGGAGCTGGGGTGCCCTAGAGCCTCAGCTTTGGGGTCTCACAGAGCAGTCCCTGGCAGGGGCTGCATGCTCAGCACTAGGGAGGATGGGGACTCGTGTCCCCCTCACCTCTGGGGTGTGGGTGCCATCAGTCACGGTGATGGGGGGATAGCAGCCTCATGTTCCCCCAGAGGGCTGGCGCGGGCGGCACTGAGCCGCTGCGAGGCTGAGCTGCTCTGTGCTGATCCTGCCCGGGCTTGTCATGAACTTTTATCCTTTTGCCGTGGGGTCTGGGTGCAGGGGGGAGGGAGAAGGGCTGGATTGCCCTGGGCCCCCTGCATGGGGAGGCAGGATGGAGCCAGGATGCAGCTGGACCCCACTCCCTGTCTTTGCAGGGTTCTTTGCCTCTGCAGTGTCCCCAGCACCTTTGCAGAGTCTTTTTGTCTCAGTGTCCTCCACTATGGGCTGGGGGAGCCCGAGGTGGGAAGGGAACCTTGGGGCTGCTCTGCCCCACACCTTGTCCCTCTGGATAGTGCCAGCTGGGGACACGCTGTGCTGCAATCCCCTTTGTGAAGCGAGTGCTGGTGACCATGGCCTCCAATCCAGGTGGTTTGAGGAGATGCTGTGACAACAGCCACCACCCTCGTCCCAGTTTGGGCAGGACACAAGGGTTTGGGGCAGTGCGAGGTGCCTCATGGTGCACCAGATGGGATGATGCTTTTGGGGCTGACAATGCTGGGGAAGAGGAATATGCTGTCCCCCAGCTCGGCGGCACGGGACAAGGATGAGGACTGGATGCATGAGGGCATTGTGGGGGTGATGGGCACCTCTGCCACAATCAATGTCACAATGTCCCCGTGCTCCCAGCCCCAGGCGCTCTCCCCTGTGCCACTCTGCACGTCCCTGACCCGATCCCTATCACAGCTGGTTGTGCTGGATCCAGCAGCACCTCTCTCCTGCCTTTTGACACTTGCAGGGTGCCCACGGTGCTTCTCTGACTACAGACGCTGCTTCCAAAGTATTTCCTTCCCTCACCCGCCACAGAACACCCATCTCTCAAGCACCCTTCCCTCTTTGCAGCCCCCTTTGCCTTTGCGGGGTTTAAAGAGGTTTCTCGTTGCTTTAGCAGGGTCCCCAGCCCCAAGCAGCTCTCCCAACGGGGTAGCTGCCTGCTGCCCCTCTGCCTGCTCAAGCCGCAGGTTTCCCTCACGTCCCCTGCACATGGTGCTGGGGCCGAGCTCTGAGAGCCGTGGGAACACCGTCCCAGTCTCCTGAGCAGCCTTGACCTCGCAGGGAGATAAGGGCTGCCCTGGAGGCGTCCTCCCCTGCCTGCTGTGGGCACGGCATCCACTGGGGGACCTCACAAGGGTGCAGCCCCCTCCATCACCCTCTAAAGCTGTGGGCTGGAGTGTGTCCTCCCCACAAATTCAGAGTGCGAGGGGCGAGTGAGCTGGATGTGGGGACACCCTTCTGGCGTGGGTGTCAGTAACCATCCCCGCTCATGGGTGGTGAGCATCCTCAGAGGGGGCAAGCATCCCCTGGGGATGTGGGCCAGTGGTCCTGGGATCCCCAAAGCCTGCAGAGATGCCCGTGCTGTAGGAGGGGTGGTCTTCCTGCCCTGGTCCCTGGGGAGCAGCTGGAAGGCAGGAGCCGGTGACATGTTTTCTGGCAGGTCCGGTCCCCTTCCCTGCCCTGAGCAGGTCTGGCCGCGGTCTCCGCAGGCCGTCCAGCCGTGCCGGTTCCCTAATTGCTGCTGTTGTTGGTGTTTTGTAAGGGCAGGGTGGAGCGGCACTCGGCCGTGCCTTGCGTCAGCGCGGTGCATGCACCCTCCCTCCAGGAAATCCAGTGTCTTCGCCTGGCCAAAAGCAGGTTCGGTGGAGGAGGAGGAGGAGGAGAAGGAGGAGGAGCTGCTTCCTCGCACCTTGGCCGGGGCCCCAGCATCACCCTCCCTCCTCTCCCAGCTTCCCTGAAAAGGCTGGGCTGGGATTTCCCTGCTGGAGGGGGAGTGGGGTGGGAGGGGGCTGGGGTCCTCCAAGGGAGGGGGACACGTGTGTCGCAGGCAGGGTGTGGGGTCAGCTGTCACCCTGCCTGTGCAGGCAGTGCCTGGCACGGTGGCCCAGGGCACTGGGCACGTTGCCTGCAGTGGTGCAGCCAGCCCCGTGGTTTTGCTCTCAGCCCTATAGCTTTTCCCTTGGCCCCCAAAACACTCGTCGAGGTGTTGGGGAGGTCCAGGGGTCTGCTGAGTCCCTGTAAAGTCACCCTCCAGCACCAGCTCTTGGGGCTTTCCCCTGTTAGGGTGAGCTGATGGCAGCCCTGTGGTGCAGTGGGGCCCTGGGATGCTGCTGGGCCCTGGGCTGGCACCAGGCTGCAGGGTCCCTGACCACTGAGGTATCTTGAGACTGGGGGCTCTTGAGCTGCCACAGTGCTGAGGGTTGTGGGGCTGCCACAGGGCTGCTGTGGGGTCTGAGACCGTTGGTGTCTTTGGGGGCTGCAGGGTCCTGGGCTGCTGCTGAGGAGTTTTGGGTTCCCCAGACCCCTGTCTGGGGGTCCTGGTCTGCCAGGAGGTCTTGGGCTGCTGTGAAGCAGCCAGGGTTCAGCACCAAGGCAGTTGCACCCCAGTGTAGGTGCCCCACTGGGACAGAGCCCTGATACGCCTGCTGGGGCTGCAGGGGGGAGTGAGGGTCCCTCTGGGCCTGTCCCCATATGCCACCCTCGCCGTCCCTGTGCGGTGCCCGGTCCCGCTGTTCCCCTGCCCTCCCACCCCCAATGGCCTGCTAGGTTTGGACCCTACATCCCTGCCAGGGGCTGCCCCACGGAGCCCCCAGCAGCAGGCCCAGCCGGGGTGCCGCAGGCCCAGCCGGGGTGCCGCAGGCCCGGGGTGCCGCTGGCCCATCCGGCACTGCTGCCGCCATCCCTCCCTTGGCCGGCTGGCTCGATCCTACAATCCAGTTCTCCTTATTTGGCCACAGTGCTCAGCAAAGAGGGGGAGCGGCGGCGGGGGGGACGCGGGCAGGGACGGGCGGCGGGACCGGAGGGGCTGACATCACATCGCGACGAGGGAGAGAGGGATGGGGGGGCTAAGTTTCTTTTTTTATAAAAGGAAAAAAAAAAAAAAAGAAAGAGGCAGCAAGGCCTCGCAGCGCACTTGAGCCAGCGGGCTCAGCAGTTCCTTTAAAAGGAGATGTCTGTGCCGGAGACCTTTGTACACTCCCAGCCCGTCCGGGAAGCGCGGCGGCGCAGGAGACACCTCTCCGCTCCCACCGCCGGCAGCTGCCGCCAAACATGTTATTGCAAAACACTGAAACGCTGCGCTGGGAGCTGGGCAGGAGGAGGAGGAAGAGGAGGAGAATTGAAGGCTCCTCAGCATCACCCACCAGCTGGGGCGGGCCTGGGGCCCCAGCTGAGCATCCTCAGGGTGGGGGGCCTCTCCTGGTACCAGGGGAAGGGCTGCTGGATGGCTCTGGCCACCTGGTTCCCATTAGTGGGGTCTGGCTTGGAGCCACTCAGCATCTCCCTTCAAATCCCAGCTCTGCCTTTGCCAGGCATGGTGAAGCTGGGATTTTGAGGCCTAGGGGTGTTTTTTGGGCCAGCTTGCCCAAACAGAGTGCTGTTTGGCAGGGGGTACTGATGCAGTGTCAGGGTTCACACACTGTGGGGCTGCTGCCACCCTGTCCCGAGGTGTCAGCCATAAACACCATGTGCCCAAGTTCCTTGTATGGATAATACAGTAGCCGGGGTAATTTCTTTCCCAGGCTTTATTTGGGTGGATCCTGGGTGGTCACTTGTGACTTGGATTTGGGGGCACTCATAGAAATCATGCTCTGCCCCCAAGGAAAGCCTGTTTGTGTGTCCGATGCCCTACAATGAGATGCTGCTCTGGGTGCAAGTGGGAACAGGGCGAGGGCCAGGAACAGACCTGGCACCGTTCTGTCAGTGCACCCCGTGCCCCCAGCAAGGGTTTCTGGGTCTGACACGTGTCCCCCGTGTCCCAGCAGGTTGTCGCGTATCCGTGGGGGCTCGGGGTCGGAGCCCAGAGCAGCCAGCACCATAGCGTCCAACAGCTGGAACGCCAGCGGCAGCCCCGGGGAGGGGCGGGAAGATGGCCAGGACGGCATGGACAAGAGTCTGGACAATGATGCCGAGGGTGTGTGGAGTCCAGACATCGAGCAGAGCTTCCAGGAGGCGCTGGCGATCTACCCACCCTGCGGCCGGCGGAAAATCATCCTGTCAGATGAGGGCAAGATGTACGGTGAGTAACCGAGGGCAGGATGGAGGCAGCAGGCAAAGGCACCGTGCCGCTGGCCAGGGCTGAAGCGAAACCTCCTGCCCCAAGCCCACGCTGGGGCATCGCCCTCGAGCATCCCCCAGCCCTGAAAGCAGCTGGCCCGGGTTCCTCCCGGAGCTGGAGCGGGGAGGTGGCAGTGACCTGTGTCCCCTCCCTCTGCACCGGCTCTCCCTCACGCTCCCTCCCTCTCTCGGCCCTGCCGGACTGACTGGTTTGGTGAAGCCGTCGGGCAGGGAGCGGGTGCGGGACTGTGAGGCCGGGGCAGCCCCAGCCCTCCTGCTCCTGTGTGCCTCTGCATCCCTCCCCAAACCTTCCCCAACCGGACCTGGTGGCCAGAGCGCCCTGTGGCAAGGGCCACTCACCCACCCTGAGCCATCTGCACCCAGCTCAGTTTTTGGTGACTTCATTGGCAGCGGGGCTGGTCAGCACCACTGGGATGATGATTTTGGAGGTGTCAGCCTCGTTTTCGGTGTCTCCCAAAACTCCCTATCCCTGCCAGGGCAGGGACTGGTTCCTCCTCCCCTACCCATCCCATGATGTCACCCCCAAGGGCCAGTGACCTAAAAGGCAGGAACAGGCTGCCATATTACCATCACCCCATGGTGACAGCAGGACCGGGGCTGGCATCTCTATCCCCAGCCTCCAAAATACACCTGCCCACGATGCTGCTGTCACAGCAATGGCTCACCCAGTGCCAGCAGAGACAGGCAAAAGGGACAAGGCTTTCTGGAAGAGCACTATGCCACTGTCCCCGCACCCATGCCAGCTACCTGTGCCACCCCTTTTGCCAGGGCCCCCAACCCACGGCATCAGGGCTGGTGGAGGAGTGGGGTGAGGGGGAGGCGGGGGAGCACAGGGCTTCCCAAGCGTGTGCATTTTTTGGATTTCTCCGGGAATAGCTGAAGTGCCGCCGGGAGCCTGGCCCTTCGAAGCACGCCCCAACCGGTTTTTCCAGCCTTTCAGAGACATCTGGCAGCTGCTTAAAGAGGCAGCAGCCCCTGCCGGTCGCCTTTCATCTCCCCCCACCTTCCCCAGCATCTCCCCGCTGGGACCCTCAGGACCCCTGGCTGGCATTACCGAGCGTACCAGGGGCACTGGCAGCGCAGGCAATGCCAGCGTGCAGCATGATGGTGTGCCAGTGCCTCTGCTCTCCTTCACCACCCCTCTTTTTGGGGGTTCCGTGGGTGCCAGCCCCTGCCACATTGGTGCCAGCACTGTGGGGGTGGCAAGGCAGGTGGGAGCTGGGGAGCCAGGACCCAGCACGGGCACACTGGGCCTTGCTACACTCGGCTGCTGGATGGGTTATTTTTAACCCAGCCTGTCCAACTGGTTCACGTGGTGGTGTCAGGGGAGAGGAATTTGGGGAATGTGGTAATTCGGAGGAGGACGTGCCCTCTCCGAGGGAATGGCACGGTCCGGATGAATCACAGGGAAGGGGACAAGGGACAGGGCACGTGGGCACAGGGATGGCTGTGAGGGTGCAGCCCTGGGCATGGTGTGAGGCAGGATGGGTGCAGGAGATGCTGGCCCTGGATGCTGGGCGCTAGGGCCCGCACTGGCCCACTGAGTCCAGGAAGGCACCCACATTTCTTCCCTATATTTTTTCCCCATATTTCTTTCCCACGGGCAGGGTACGGGGAGGAGAGGATGGGATTCAGGAGCAGGGCTTGCAAAGGGGGATGGTGAAGGTGTACCCCCAAACTGGGGCTCAGCAGCAGGGTCCCTTCTGCCAGCACCCTGCTGCGAGTGTCATCTTGTCATCTCACCTGTGCTTAAAGGACACCCTGTAAGACCTGGCCCCTGCTAGGTGCTGAGGAGGGAGCCAGCATGGGCTGGGAGGCAGGAGGGGTGGGAGCTCTGCTCAGTGCTTCGGGGTGACACCAGGGTGCCGTGCTGGCTGTGCGAGGGGTACCCCCGTTGTCACCCACCCACCAGCTCCTGCCTGGCGCGGGCACCCCAAGGGGCAGCTGTCTCTGCGTGGCACCTGGCCCTGTCTGTCCCCATGTGTGTGTCCCCCCAGGAGGGCCCAGTTGCTGTGGGGCTGGGAGGGGGCCAATCGGGGTGGAAGAGGAGAGGGGGGTGTATTTTTATTTTTTTTTTTAAAGGGATTTTTTAATTCTTTTAAAGCTGAAACCCGCTCCAAGGGCATTTCGACAAGTTCCAACCGCGACCATCTGG
>VWPU01012820.1:0-18139 GCA_013398955.1 Callaeas wilsoni | reverse complement strand
CGCGGCGACCCCCCCCGCCCGGGCAACGTGCGCGCTCCCGGCGCCGCGCCCCGCACCTGCGGGCCTCCGGGAGCGCGCCGGGGCGGGCCAGCGGGACACGGCCACCCGCAAGCTGCCCTCGGTACAACTGCGGTGTGGCCTGGCTCCCGCGACCCTGCTCGCTGGTGCACGCTGAGCAGGCTGGCTCTGGGACCAGCTCCGGTGTCATTTTCGCTTCGGCGTACCCTGACGCACACTCATGTGACTCAGGTATCTGTGTCTCGGAGGCCTCGGTGCGTGTGCTCCCAGGTACACCTTGTACCTCACACAAAGTTACTCGTGCCTCGGTAGGAACGTTCGAGTTTTTGTCTACATTGTCACGTGTCACTCAACAGCTTAGAGGGACTAGTGTGACCTTGAATGTGTTTGACCTCACACTTTTTTAGTATCTCGGCTTTCCCTGCACAGCGCTGATAATCTTGTGACTGTGATTTATTCTCTGACCGCTGAGACATCCAGGTGTAAAAACGCATTTTTTGAAAGAAATATATCAAATATCAAGTGGAGATAAAATAAAGCTGGGTGAACTATATAGTGGTGTCGTGTATACTTGAAAAGAAACACTAATTGAATTTTGCTCTGCACATGAAGGTCATTTCTTTACACAAACTGCCAGTCACTACATGCATGGTTGTCCTTAAAGCAAAAACAGGTCTCATAACGGCTCCTTCTCACACCTAGAATTAGTACAGGACATGGGGCCTCCACTGTAGAACACGTACAAAGAATGAAGAGCTATTATAACTGCCTCCAGAAAGGGATGCTGCATTAAGAAATGGCTTCATGAGAGGTAATGTGCGTTCTCTCCACCTCTTGGCTGGGACCAGAACATTATGTTCAGGTAACTGGGAGCAAGCAACAGAAAAACATGCACACCAAATAGGGAAAAAGAAGAAAGAGTGTTCGAGAACAAAGTAAAATTTTCTTCCTAAAAGCCTGCAAGTAATATTCTGAAGATGATTTAAATATTTAGAGTTCTCTTAATATCCTAAGGCATAAGCACTTGTAATTGCCAGCCCAAAAGCGATTGCCCTGAAGAGGGTAAGAAGGAAGACAGGCTACACACATTTACTGCTACATGGGGCTTTAGTGCTTCCAAAACACTGAAATTCCTTGAGAAGTCCCTAACTTACCTGATCACGTTTAAACTACAAAGCAGAAGGCTGCTGCCTGGACTGGCACAGACCTTCATGCCATTTGATGGCAGATCTAGGCAGCTGGCTGGGTACACTTTATGAAGTTGTCAAGTCCAACCTCTTAGGGCATGAGGAATCCTTGCTGCTACTGTCCCCAGCTGGTAACAGCTGTCCCTTCTCATCCCTGACACCGAAACTGACTGCACATACAGCCAGCCAGATATGCAACAGGACATCAAGCCTGTTTTTCTCCGCGTTTGCTGGGAGCAGACACCCAAGCAGTTACTGTATCTCAGCTGAAAGGTGGCAATTTTTTACCTTAATCCAACAAAGCAAAAGCACCTTTAATTGCACACTTAAACTTCCTTATGGTAGCAGAACAGTCCTTCCACTGACTCAATGGAATACTGTACTCAAGTACTGGGTCCAATTTTAGGCTTCTAAAAAACTTTTGGAATAACTAACAGGATTAAATGAAAACATCAAGTTTTAATCTACAAAATGGAAGATTTGAAGGGGTATACATTCTGGAACAGGTAGCAGCAAAGGAAATACATCAGTTGTTGAGAAATAAGAAAATTCATAAGTGGCAACTGCAGGAAGGGAAATTTACTTCACACTGGAGGCAGACATTTCCTAGCAAGAAGTTAGACAAGGATTAGACTGAACCAGAAGACTTGACTGTTCATTGCTCACAAGTTTTTAGGAGAAGCTAAATATCTGTGAGGAACAGTTTAGGTAGAACCGATCCAGACTTGAAGCAAGGCGAAGGCACCTTTCTGAAGTTCCTTCTAATCCTTTACTTCTAATTAAATATTTCCCTAACATTTTGCTGTTAATTTTGCACAATTATGCCACAGATAGAAGTGGACTGGAACATATAAAATCTGTCAATGAAGGCACGGCATGTATTACAAGTTAAGTTTCTAACACCTTGGTGCAACCAAAGTAAATTTTGCCTCTTCCTTTTACCCTAGCTTTCTAAACAAACCCTGTTTGCCAGTTCAGTTTCCAGTCAAACTTGTAAGACAATCTAAATAGAATCTAGGCGCAATATTGACAAAGTCGAGGATAATTTCAGTTCTTTCAAAATTAACGTTGACTCAGTATTTCTGTCTTTCTTCTTCAACTGAAGCAGGTGGAAGCTCCTAGTTTATATTTTAAAGTATTTTCTATATACTCACTGTAAGCCAGAAATGTGGTGGGAGAAGGACCACAAACATTGTATGCTGAACATCCAGAACACAAATGACCTTAGATCACTGAACAAGTCTGCTATACTGACTCATTGCATATTACACATTTGCGCAGCAAACACTTCATGGATTATTCCATACCTGCCTGTGCTTCAGACACTCAGCTTTCCACCACCTCTTTTTATTTGTTTATAAACACAGAGGGCAAGTCTGTAATTCGCTAAATCTGTCAGTTTCAGCAAACTTACTGACTCCCTTGCAGTTAGGATACTTCGCCATGGATCAAAAGTGCTATGTGCTCCAGCTGTTATAGTTTCAAAACCAACGGAACTGAGAAAAAACCTACCTAAATACACCACCCTTTCAGGTATATTATAATCAGGCAACCTGGCTTGAATTTTTTTAGGAACCTCTGAGGGTTAGCTCTTCCTCCTTCATTCCATGGGGCTCCTACATCCGTGGTCTAAGGTTAAGTTAAAATAAGTATCGAACAGGTCCAGTCCACATGTAAATCTGTTATCCAAAAACAACAACAAAAAAATCTTACAGAGCACCAGCGGTGTTATTCTAATTCAAAGCCAACCAGCTGTAAAGGTTTGGTCGTATTTCGGAGAGAAGTGGTAATAAGATATGTACATATCTTCTCAAACTATACAGACTGTTTTACACAATGCAAAGAATGTAAGGAAAGAGACTTCTGGTATAGCTGCCTGAGGATTTATATTCAAGCGGCTGCTGGCACTCTGCCATTCCCATTTATATTTCTATTCAAATTATTTCCACGTCTATCCTGTTTCTATACTGCAGGCCAGTTAAACTAGTTCTTACTCTATTCTTCCTCTTTGAAATAAAGCAAATGCAGTAAAGCAGAATAAATTAACTATTAAGAACGTTCCTCACAAAAGAAAATATACTGTTGATTTGTCTTAGGTATATTCACATATTGCACAAATCAAATAGAAAGTGCCAAGTCTAAGAGTCTGCTATTTCTTCTCAATTTCTCTTCAGAACTGGAAAACACCCCATACTCTTTTGGTGTGTGCAGGACCTTTGGTAGACACATGTTTTTTTCAAGTTCTTTTTCTCATAAATTGTAGGGCTGAAAGACCAACAGTCAAACATAACTATATAATGACAAGTGATAGACTTGTAAATCAAATGGGACAAACCAGTTCTAAAACTGTGTAAAATTCTTATCTCGAAAGTGCAATGTCAGAGTATCTAAAAATGGACCCAAAGACCTCTAGAATTACTGGTGTGACTCAGGAAAGCTAAGGAAGTCTTACTACCACAACAGCTAGCTCACATGAGAATTCTGATTTCCCCAAATACTAATGCATCTGAGGGAGGAAACTGATTGCAGATGACAGAGGAAATGAACGGCATACATTTAGTCATATGCCTAAATCTTTGTCAGATTGAGGCCAAGAAAGATTATATTGAGACCATCGGCTCCTTCCCTTTTCACCCACCTATTAGTACAGGCTTCTTTCAATTATGCCTTCTATGACACTTAAAGAAAACCTGTTGGCGTTACAAAGAAAAGCCCTGCACAGAGGGGAAGCTCATCTCCCCCTCACTTTCATCAAGGGAGAGAAGCACAGAAAAAGGCACTCTGTCTAAGCAGGAATGTCGCTTTGGCAGTCTGAGCAGCCCTGAGGAGCAATGCTGTTTCTCTTTGTTGATGACAAATAGGGCATAGATAGATCTCCCAGCCCACGTGCCAAGCTCAGTGGCCAGGCAAGGCAGTATGAATGCTACCTGGAATGCCCTCTGGACTGGGACACAGAATGGTTTGGGGTGGAAGGGACCTTAAATACCATTTCGTTCCAACCCTCCTGCCACGTACAGGGATGCCACCCACCAGACCAGGTTGCTCAGAGCCCCATCCAATCAGGCCTTGAACACTCCCAGGAATGGGGCATCCACAACTTGTCTGGACAACCTTTTCCAGCACCCCACTATCCTCTGAGTAGAGAATTTCTTCCTAACAACATCTAATCTAAATCTCTCCTCTGTTCCCCCTTGTCCAATCACTATCTGCCTGTGTAACAGACTTGACATCTAACAACAATAGGCAAGACTAGGGAATAATAGTCAGAAGAATACATAGGTGTAGGCTGGTCTTACCATCTTGCCCATCCCTGTGGCCAGACTTTGCAGCGGTCCAAGTGGTTTCTACAGTTCTCCTCTGGCAGTTCTGAGATGAGATTAGGGATTGTGGTTGCTGTCTTTCATCCCAACTGAAAAAAAGCATGCACCAGTCACAAAGCAGTGATAACCTTTTCTCTCTAAAGCCTTCCCTGCCAATACTTCTGCTTCTATGTTCAACTAGACAATTATAACTTAGTTTACGCTTACTCTCTCCAACTTTAACTGATCCCTGGCAGAGCTGCTGGTGCTCTTCTTTTACAGGAAACAAAAAATTTAAGTGCCTTAGTTCAGACATTTCAAATAAAACTCCGCAAATTTGTAGCATGTAGGGTCCTTGAATATTTCTTACGAGTACCAGATAGTGAAGATAAAGCAGCTGTTGGAGGCCAATAATCTTTTTTTTTTCCCATGCCATTGTTTCTATTCTGCAGAGAACTTTTTTAAAAAGAAAACAAACAGGTAACCGATTCAAACTCTTAGGTATGTAAAAAAGCTAAAAACCTCATTTCCAATACACTCTCCTTTGCCCCAATAAAGTCTACCTTGTACCCAAGTATTTGGCTCAGTGTACTGCTGCTTATCTTTAACTATCAAACTTAAATATACATACTGTAATTGGAAAACATGCAAGTTCACAACCCACTGATTGAGAAATACTGTTCATCCCCATTAAAAAAAAATTATTGCAACAAGTGGCAGAGCACTTAGCAGAGAAAACAATGGCCTTTGCTCCTGACTGCTCCCCCACAGACAATTATCCTCGTGTATGTATACATACTGGTTTTGCTCAGCTGAATGTATTCACGTTCTTTTCAACTCAGCATTTTTATGTGGTCCTTTGCAATGCAATCAGGAGGTATGTGGCAGTTTCAAAACAAGCACTTTGAAAGAAAGAATGGCTGTCAAGTACAAAAGACTACCTCTTCCTTATTCAGCACTGCCACGTCTACAGAGGGGGAGAAACTGGTTCTCTTATTAATAGTCAGCTGCACAGAGATTTTTTACTTGCCTTGGTCTGTACTCCCAGAGCTTAAATACTGACATGAAATTTCCGTGAATATTATGATAATGAATCAGGTAACAACAGGGAACCTGACTTCCTATGCCTGTGTACAGAAGAGTTAAAAAAGGCATCTCTCTAAACTATTCTAGCTGCACACACATACCTCCAATGCAGACAAAACTGGCTTATTTCTCTAACTCAGGAGGGAACACACAGTGTCCATCAGAGCCTAGAAAGGACACAGAGGTTTAATTTTCCTTCTTTTAAATTAGTCCAGAGGTGGGAATTAGGTAAAATGGAAACACACCATGCCTTTAGTATTTCTCCAGTAGCAAGGAAGCGTATGTCTGAATGAACATTTAAGCACACGGTTTAAGTCCAAACACCACAACTCATCTGGAGTTAAAACTTTAGTGCAATATGTGCTTTCAGACAGATAAATCAAAGATTTGTTTAGGCTAAAGAAGCATTTAGTATGTCCTTGTGAAATTAAGTTGAAAGCACAGACAATAGTACACAAATGCTAATCATTTTTAAAATACCTTTTTAATCTACATTTGCAAAGAATGAGAGTCTTGTGTAGGAAGGAGCTATACTGCAAATGACAAATTTGTGCCTAAATGCTCCAACTACCTGGTAACAAAGAAGGGAAACAACCTTATGCTAATTGGGTGAGTTTGCCATAGTTGTATCTTCTGATTATTTCTGGAACTAGTGACTTTACCTTAAAGTAAGTATGTTCTGTGCTGTGCATTTTATTTTGTTCAAGAGGCCAATTTAGAGCTTTCAGGTTTTCTCAAGGTCCACACAAACTACGAACACACTAAAAAGAATACCAGAACTACAATTATAAACTTCTGTTTTTTCATTAGATACATTATGGAAAAAATCCCTACCATTGAAAGCAACTTTCAGGGTCTCTCCTGCATAGGAGGCAATTTGTACTTCACTGCAGGGATCTTAGTATCACCAAAATATTTGTTTTCTTGTAATAAAACATATCTAATACAAACACACATTTGGTCTAATGGGAATTTAAGACTCAAAGATACCATGTGGGTGATCAAAACAAGTTGTTTGGATCAATTATTCACATGGAAGTGTCTAAGAAACATATGCCAAGTACCATGGAGCACAAAAGATTTTTTATCTTGTAACATATGCTGTAACACTCTGGGACGTTACTTTGGCACTCACATATCAAGTTCTGATTATATATGTTTATTGTTCTTTTCACCCCCTAAATGGTAAATCAGACTCCTTGATCTCATGAACACTGCTAACCAAATTTATTGTATTTATCCTTAATTTTGACATGGATGTCAGATAAAGAAGCTACAGTTTCTTTTGGTGCCAGTGATCTCACACATGGAATGAGAAAACAAAAGCATTGTGTATCTCCTGTAAAATAGGAGACAAAGATACTTTTTTTGAGTTTACGAAATCTTTGTATATCCACTGAAAACAGAACTGATACAGCAAAGACATCTATCCCTTACACTTTTTTCCTGACTGCTCTAAAAGCAGTAAGCACCAATTGATTTGATTTTTCTTCATTTATAAAATGTAATTAATATACCAGAGCAGACGTGTATCTTATCTTCATTCCATTTCCTCTTAGAAGGAAAGGGGAAACCAAACCAAAACCAAACAAACAAAAACAAACCAAACAAAAACCCAACACACAAATACCACAAAAAAAAAAAAAAGGAAAATAAAGAGATTGAGAACAAACAGAACAAGCACACAAATCAGAAAGGAAGGTACACATACCCCATCAGATAAAAGTATAAGAAAAATACTGATGCAATGGTTATGAGGCATCAGTGGTCATGGACTGCAAATAACATGATGCCTACAAATATGACATTAGTCTTCATTCACAGGCACAACTGCAATCTGATACAAGCTGGAATTGATACATGTGAGCTAAAATCCTAAACAAAAAAAAAGTTGTCTGATTTATGACCTTCTTATCATTGACAGTTTTCAGACCTTAGATCCTCACAGAACATATAAAGACCATAGACCAAGTCATTTTTAGAGAGGATTCATTCCCATATTTTGAAGCAAATTCAAAGAGCATCAGTGATGGACTCATCACGACTATTTTCACAGGAATGGCAAAGACAAACAATTAAGGAAAACATAAAGAAAAAAAAATTATCTTTCCTGCAGAGAGAAACCAGGCTGGAGCCCTAATTTCAGTGAACTAGAAAGTCTGTTATTAAAACAAAAATCCCAGAAGTCACTACCCCCAATCGCCAACCAAGTTTATATTTAATTATGAGCAGACTGACTTCAGTCATAGCATAGACTGACATTAGGAAAAAAGGAAGAAGACACAACATAGTTCTGAATTTAAATAACTTTCACCTACGTAGTGCTCTGTGCACACAGATCTTCAAACCCTTTACAAACTCCAAATAATTGCTCTTTTCACCTTCCATTTAAAGAAAGAAAAGCAACAATGCTAAAATAAAAAGTAGCAAGAGAGCTGAGAATGGACTTGCAGACAGGTCTCACTTCCAAAATGAAAGCTATATTTGGATCAGTTTGACCCAAAACAAAAATTTAAATGTCCATGCCCCTCAGCTGAAAAATTTAGTAGCAGAATTCCACTCATTCTCAGATTTTTAACTCATTTGCCTAGGCAGGGTCTGTGCTGAAATGGAAATCTGAAAGACTTCTATTGGAAAAACATCAGAATATCTTAATTTTAGTTTTAAAAAAATTAAGAAACAGCTTCAGTTCTCCAGAAGCTGTATTCTCAGGAAAACTGACTATTAATCTAGCAGTGCTTTAGGCAGGCTGATTAGCAGTCGAACTTACATTTCAGCAGGCAGAGAACACGCTGTCTTCCATTTGGTGTGGCAGTGCCCTGGAAAGACTCCTCCTTCATGCTGCTTATTGGAAACAGGATCCATTTAAGTTTAAATACCAAACAAACAAACAAAATCCCTTGCTTGCAGCTTCAGCAAATTAATTCATCAGTATTAGCTTCCTTTATTGAAGTTACTTGAGCATATTAGAAACACATTTTCATTTCACTGACATTTTCTTGTTCTGCTTGTAAAATTCAATGAAAAGCTGCCTATTTATATTTGCATGTAAATCCACACAAGTTATGTCATCTGGCCACACAAGTTATGTCAGTGTGATCAAAGTTCCAGGCACACAGGTAACTGACCTCAAAGCACAGTGTTTGAAGTCCTTGTTTGACATGATTTGTGTTATTCTCTACGTCAACAGTTATTTCACCTGTTGTCCGCTACACTTACAACTGAAGAAAATAAAAGAGAATAGAAATGACTATTCAATGCAGCTTGCTTAAAACATTCTCCTGTCTCACCACAGGAATCATTTCAGCTACACTAGCCTGCTTTCTGAGAATAAGGCTGTATAGGTATCTGCAATAATCAGGATTAATTTCTAATGTGACTATAAACTTAAACTCTCCATTTAAAAATCATACTTGAGAAACACGAACATTTCACTAAAATATGCCTGACTTTCCTTTTCATTGCTTCAGCTGAAAATCATTCAGAACTATTAACACAAAATTGTTTTCTATTTTCATTGCATGATGAACTCCCACCATGAGTTAATAACACAGAGGAAGAACAGNATTGCATGATGAACTCCCACCATGGAGGTAACGTGACTTCTTTAGACTTTATGTAAGCCCAAATGAAACTGGGTTCCCAGGAAACAATAACACTGAACTTCAATATGAGTTAATAACACAGAGGAAGAACAGAAACAAAGAGAACCAAGGGGGGGAGGGGGGGGGGGGGAGGGAGAAGAGGAAGAAAAGGGGGAAGATGAGCAAGAGACTTGCCTATTAAGAGGCCAGAAATCCCAAGTTTATAGTCTGCGTTCTCTTCCCATCATAGGCAGGCATCGGCATTAGTTGTGGTTTCATCAGATCAGACCTGCATTGTGATAGTACTTTACAGACTGTAGCCAAGTGGGAGCAGGGAGGGCATGGAAAGAAAAACAGAACAGAGAGAGGATTACAGCCACCAGCCTGGTACTATATTCATCCCAAGCAAATATGGTATGAATCTTCCCATCATCCCCATATCAATATTCTCAATAATATTTATCAAACCATTTATTAAGAATCTGAAGTGAAAAGTTTAATCAGAGAAATGCTCGTATGATGAGGCTTTAACAAATCACCGTTCCAGGATGGAAATACATACATACCTGTATTGGTTTGGCACAGCCTGGATTTTGGTAGCAGGGGGGCCACAGAGGTGGCTCCTGTGAGAAGCTGCTGAAAGCTTCCCACCATGTCCAGCAGAGCCAATGGCTGATGGCTCTGAAGATGGACATGCTACTGGGCAAACCTGGGCCAATGAGAGAGGTTGGTAACGCCTCTGTCATGACATATTTAAGAAGAAAAGCAAAATAAAGTTATGGGTTTTTGCTTCTAGTTGGAGTACAGGAGGAGGAGAGAACATGTGAAGGAAACAACATGGCAACACCAAGGCTAGTGGAGGAGGAGGGGGAGGAGGTGCTCCAGGTGCTGGAGCCGAGATTCCTCTGCAGGCCATGGTGAAGGCCATGGTGAAGCAGCTGTGCCCCTGCAGCCTGTGGTGATCCACGGGGAATGCAGAGATCCACCCGCAGCCCGTGGGGGAGGTGCCCATGCCAGAGCAGGTGGATGCCTGGAAGAGGCTGTGATCCAGTGGGAGACCTGGAGGAGAGAGGGGAGCAGCCTGTCCTTGGAGGACTGCACCCCCTGGAAAGAGAGACCCACGGGCAGCAGTTTTGGGAGGACTGTGTGCCCCTGGGGGGAGTTCACGTGCAGCAGGTGCGGTTTGGCTGCTGCTCCCGAGAGTGGAACCATGCCGGAGAAGTTCACGGAGAACTGTCTCCCATGGGAGGGACCCCAGGGTCTCACAGAGGAAAGACTCCTCTCCCAGAGCAGTGGAAGAAAATCTCGGTGATGAACTGACCAAACCCCCCTGCCCTGTCTCCCTGTGCTGTCAATGGGAAGAAGGGAGGGGCTGGGGGGAAAAGGTGTTTTAAGGGCTTATTTTACTTCTTATTATCCTTCTCTGATCCTGTTAGTAATAAACTCACTTTGCAACCTTAAGCTGAGCCTGTTTTGCCCTTGAAGTGTTTCTCCCGGTCCTTATCTCACTCATGAAACCTTTGATAAATTTCCTTCTTTTCTTCCTCCCCTCCTCTGCCCAGCTGTGGCAGGGGAGGGTGAGCAAGCGACTCTCCTGGGGGCCTGGCATTGGGCCAGTGTCAAATCACGACAATACTGGATTAGACTTTCCTTGTCCAAATACACTCCTGAGATTTTTGGTGGCCGCAGCTGTGTTTAGACACCCAGAAGCTAGCTACACCATCCTACTTCAAAAGGAAAAAATCAGATTGAAGAAATCTGCATGCGTAATACGCCCTCAACCAGCACTGTGGCATAATTTGCAGAGTATAGCTACATTTACACTTGCATTAGTTATAGCCAAAATCAAGCCTCATGTTTAGTTGTAACAGCAATAGCCATAAAACTATAGCATCTATTTCTGAGTCACTTGTCTTGGGTAATTAGTTTGCGAAGAACATGAGTCACTAAGTTAGAAATTAGTTAGAGTATGACTCATTTTTAACTTTATACTAATATTATCCTTAAAAAGGACTCCTCTCTTTCCCTCAAATTGTTAAATATTTTGGTTCTTTTCGTAATGCCAAAATGTGCTTTACATAGAATATCTGGATCAAATGTTGAAATAATTATCTCCTTTTTATAATGCCATTCACCCAGAAGGATCTCACAGTAATTTTAAAATGTGTGTGTGTTTTTCAGTGCATCCACATATACAATGAAGTGAGGCAGTATGACAGTACTCGGCAACACTATACAAAGCACCTGACTGAAACTGCAGTCAGATCCTGTAATTTGTTTAAACAAGACAGGATAATTCAGATGCACAAAACAGAATTAGCAACAATGGCATTTCACCATTTACCTCTCAGTTTTTGCAAAAGAGCGTTTATTCTGACTACTGAGGATCAGATCAGCCAGTACTTGGTAGCACTTAACCTTTCAGTTTCTTCAGATTTCAGCTGTGAGCAAAGTTTCAGTAAGGAAGCCTGACCCGTTTCAAAACTCTGCTTATCCTTGGCTGCAGCATATTGTGACAACATCAGGCAGGGCAGCATCAAATTGAGAACAAGACGTTAAACTACCTTTTGAAACACTCTCTAACTCTGCAAGTCTGGATATGCCCAAAGGCTGCAATCCAGGCAGGCACCTGCACATTAGAGTCCTTGCTGAAGAATTGCCAAAGATGTAACTTTACAAGCAATTTAGCCAATCCAAGACTGCCTAACACAAGAAAAGCAACCCTACCCTCCTGTCTCACCATCATTTCTGTCTGCTCTTCTGCTGCCCCAGCATCTGTTTGGCCGCACAGATCTACTGGTTGATTTGGCTAAAAATAATGGCATAAGAATGTGTCCAAAAAAAGTTAGCTGCTCATTAATCCACCCTTTGAGAAGTAACTGAGACTTCATGAGTTTTCATAGTTTTTCATCTGCTGGTCCACTTTGAGTGAAGAGGACTGTGTTTCTCTTCAAGGACTGCAAGGAGCACTGTAGTCCAACTTCATGGCATAAATGCAGGCTCTTCTGTTCAGGAGTATGATTTTGTTCTATACAGGGCAGATGTCTAGCATGTATTAAGCTCTCTGCCTCTGTTTGTTTTTCCTCCAGGATGGACAATGCCCAGCTGGTAATAAAGTAAAATGTAAGCCCTGGCCATTTGCTATTGTCAAAGAATCATTATTTTCCAGTCCTTTAAAGGTATGTCACTGGTTAAGAAATTTGTTTTCTCAGTGTTCATTCCTCGCCCTTTTATCATGCTGTCGGATAACCACGTTACCCAAAAATAGACATTAATTTTGATATCTAAGCTAAGAGGCTAGCAAAGAAAGCAGGTTCCTCCAAAGGGTAATTTGGGTTACAATTACATAGCTTAGCTGTACCATGTAGTTCAAGTGCACTTCCAGAACCAGAATTTAACACAGGCTTGAATCCATTCTGAGTGTTTCTCAGCACAGGCTGTAACGGAAGCCCAAGTTAAAATCTGAAGGTCAGTGGTGTGACTATCTCACTCCAATCACATCTTCACATGAGTTAGAGCAGAAGCCCTGAGTGCCAAAAGCCAGGATGACATTCCAAGGAAAGGTATATAATGTCAGAGAATGGTACTAATTCCTGAGGTCAAGACAGATGGTTGACATTGGCAAGAATAAAAGAAACTCTGTCTTGGGTGCCAGAGCCAGCAAGATGAGTAATACTACACCATAACATAGCCTGCTCCTTGGATTTAGCCCATGTTATTTGAGCCCATGTTACTCCTTGCTCTTGATCCACTTCTTTTTGAGGCACTTTGTATTTCTGAGACACAGAATTGTCCAGTCCTCTGGCTTCTACAGAGAACTTACAGATGTTTGTACACACACCCACCCGTTTACTGGAATTCTTTCAGCTTCCTCACCTAAAAGCTATATATTTCATATCTATGTAGAGGTATCTTGGCCAGTTTCCCTATTTCAGAATTGTATTACTCTAGATATATACTGAATTCATGTTCCAATTTATTTATCTTGGTAAGTTTTTAGTAAGATGATAGAGTAACAATTGAGAATGTAACTTTTAACAGAATGTCTTTGGTAAAATTTTCTGGGGCTGTTCTGAAGGTTCTGGGACCATTAGACAGCTATTTAGAGCCTGCATTTTACACAGCACTACAAAAAAAACCCCTAGCAATATTCTTCAAAAAGTAATACTAAGGATTAAAGCTTGAATTTCTACAAGCAGCTTGGAAGTGAAACAGAATTTCTGAAGCCTCAATTGAAATAAAACTCAAACATATGTTTCATTTTAGGGAAAGCCAACCCTGAGATTTTACCTTCAAATTATAGTTACCCTTGTTGGTATTTATACAGCTCAGCAGATGATTGAAAAAGAATCAATAACACATGGGGAGAAATAAAGTTTTGCTAACAGGATTTGGAATGCATCTCCAGCACTTAACCTGGAGCTAGCACACTGTCTGCAAATAAAGTAGTTAACATCATGTATACAAAAAAGTGGCAACAGACCTGGGCTCAGACCTGGAAGGTAAAAAGACATTATGCAAATCTTTGCAGAACTTAGGCACAGCTTTAGAGAAAAAAAAAAAAAAAGAAATAAATAAAAAGCAGGAGGCATTTTAAGGAACCAAAAAAAAGTTGGATGCACAGTTCAAATACCCTTCGTGTAATATAAGCAACATACATAAAAAAAAATCTCCTAAAGTAGCCAGTGTTTCTGGACTGTATCTTCTGTATCAAAAATACGACTCTATTTTTATGACAAAAGGATAAAAGAACTTGAAATCCACAGGAAAACTAAGATGGAAGATCCAGACTATGGGAAAACAGTGCCAAAGTTCATCCTGATTTACTCTAAGCACAGTATTCAATTTACTATTCCATCTGTAGAGCCATTTCTAAGAGTGTGTCCTGAGGTATCAGTACAATGCTGACGAGGAGGAAAGAATATTAACCAGCTATTCAATATCAGCCATCAGTCTTCCTGCTCGTGCATTCTCTGTCAAGATTTCCAATTATGTGATTACCAGTAACTCAAAAACGTCTCATTTACAGGACTCAGCATGATCACAACACAAAGGGTTGTGATGCACAACTGGTCTGGCCAGGCTGGAGTTCATTTACTGGGGCACCACACAAATGCCCCACCAACTATATTTAGCAACCAGTTCTATGGAAAAGCCATTTATGGAAAAGCCATCTACGCACATCTGTTCCTAAAAATTACACAGCACACAATTTAAGAGTAGTTATCTTTTCTCCTAAGTATACACAGAATTTCACAGAATAGAATTGCTGACTGTGTATTTTATTAATTACATTCTTATTTATTTATTATTCTATTACATATTCTTATATTAACAATAGTTTTACTATTGAATACACATATCTTAAACACCTAAAAACTAACTACACCATTCGCTATATGACTATTAGTCAGGCAAAACAGCTGATACGTTTATAGGACAAATACCTGTGTCACAATGTGAAAACAGTTCTTACCGTTTATGAGAGGTAGAAGGTTCTGATTTCAAAATGCAAGATCTGACTGTCAAAATAGTGATTATTTATATTAAAGCATTACAGAGATTAATTGAAACTTTTTGGTTTAATCACAAGATTTAAAAGTTGGTTACAGCTGAAATGATCTCTTTAGCTCATCAGAGAATTATGCAATAATTCAAAGAGGGACAGAAGGAATTCCAGAGGGTTGGGGGAGAAACAGGAAGACACAGCAATAGCTTTTTTTGTCTCAACTGCACTCTTTCCGAAGACAAAGTGTTGAATTATGCAAAACGAAAGAGATACATCTCAGAAAACGTATTTCAAATCTTCTCCTATCTAAGACAACACGGCTCTTGCTGAAGGAGTAATACTCTGTTTGCCATGCACAGATTTTCACATAAAGCTTTGAAGATTTACAAATGGTATGTTGAGCACATGTAGCACATTTTCATTACATAAAACACCAGCATGGGACCGGGTGGCCTCACTGCATCTGTGAGAAGCACAAGCATGGCAGTGTCCAGAGGACAAGCATTAAGGCCTAGGTCCAGCCCCAGGTGTTACGGGCGCCTCCAGCTGCCCATCAGCAATCCCTTCCTTCCTTTCTGGGCTCCTGATGGGCTCTCTCATGTTTGAGTATGCTCCTGATGTCAACTCTTTGCCAGTGAGCCTATGATTCATTTTCCAAACAGTATTTTATATTCCTAGAGCACCTCAAAGGAATAGCCTCACAACCATCGGTAAGCTCCTTCCAGTGAAGGTTTCCTCCTACCGCACCTGAAACCCCACAATTACTCAGTTAACAAAATTCACTATAAAACAGCAGCAGTAGTTGCAGACTGAGGACAGAAAGCTCCTGTCTCCCCCAGAGAAGTGGGCCTGATGCCTCAGCCAACTGCTCTTCTTCATCCAGCACCAGAGATCTCCCTGCCCCAAAGCCACCTGTCCCCTGGGGCAAAGCCTTCCAAGCCAGGGAGCACCCATGAGACTGAAGAAGTAGCTCATTGCTTAAAATAGAGGATAAAGGGAAAACATACCTACATTGCTAAAGAAAAATAAGTGAATCAACAGCCTGTGAAGTCATGAGTTCATAAAATCAGCTGTATGTGCCTGAAGGCAACTGATAGGAGTGGGGCAATGAGGGTACAGGATCAAATTAAAGGAAGTGTGAAATGCATCCAACAGACTGTGCAAGTAACAGGATAAATGACATACACTGCCCTGAAAGATAGGAATTCAAAAGGGCTGGCATGGCAGACTACCAGGAGGATTACATAATGCACCATTTTCCTCCAAGACATCTCTGTGACAAGGAACAGGAGTGCTCCTGCCAGTCAGCTCCAAATGACCCCTGCAGAAGGACTCGGCCTGCACCTAGGATCAAAGTCAGGGCATGGGGAAGCACAGCAGAACAAGGCATGATGAGACAAAACTCAAGTACTTGGTTAATTCCCTGGGGAAGGTGAGTCAAGTACAGAGAAACTGAAGCCAGTTCTGGTTTGGCTGCTACTCGGATGTGCTGAATGATGCTGGGGAGTGTTGACTGTGTCTCTAATTACTTCTAACAGTAATGTAAAAGTAAGCTGAGATCTGCTGTCTCCTAGGGCATCATCTCATCACTGTCACGAGCAGACTATCCACAACTTTTGAATACTGTCTCAAATACAAGGAACACGTGTTTCTAAGGGTAATGGTAATAGTTCTAACAAGTCCTTTATAAAAATCTTTTCTTGTGACTGGCAAACATGCTACACAAGTTATAGAGAATTTGAAAAGAAACATAATCAAATTTCAGGCGTGAATGAGTAACTGAATGCTGTTTTAGCACCAGATATTTTTGTTGCAACTGGTGTCCTTGCACAAACCATTTTAAGAAGAATATATGGGTGGAAAGCCATAAAGCTTATTTACATAGATGGAGTTTCATCATCTCCCACTCCAAAGCAGGCTGGATTGCTTACGCTGACCTAATGTTTTCTTTATCGTGGTTTGCGTGAGGCTGGTAACACATGTCAGAGTGTGGTTTAGTTTGCTCTTTCAGCATCCTGATGGGAGTCCTTTGAGACACTAATTTAAGTTATGCAGCATGGGCAGTATCATAAAAACAGTTTCAAAAATCTAAAATTCAAACAAAATCAAAATATTGCTTGCACAAGGAGCTTTGTTATGCCCCAACTTAGCACAAATAACTTTCTGCAGTACATAGACTCCAACCTTTTTCAGAATATACCTTGCAAAATATTCCATGATCCTCAGTTTTCCTTTCCAACAAATAGAAAACAACAACTCTCAAGTTTTCTCCCAGGAGCTAGTTTTTCCCTTATTTTGAGAGCCATTCTTAGTCCCCTCCTGGTATGAAAAAGGTGATTTGGCATTAGGTAAGTTCAGTAGTTTGAATTCTGTTTAGGATAGAAACCAAGATAATTTTAAAAAGGTTAGACAGAGTCTTAGAGTACGATTTAAAGAACTTTTCAGTTTTGCTATCAAACAATTTCAAATCCAACATTGCATCGTTTTCTGCTATTCAAACACACCAACTCTTACAACGTGGCTTGCAACCGAACTGAAATATTTTGGTATACCTCTTTTACTGATATGACACAGCCTCTGTTTAAAGAAAGATAGGATCTAATGTTAAAGACAACCTCATCAAAGCAGCTGATACAAAATCTGTGTAGAATTATTCCTTTGCAGAATTGCTTGCTTTTGCTGGCATTCTTTTCTTCAAATGAAAAACAAACGTGGTTTTGGCAGATACTACTTTCAAGTTACTCGTCCTTTCATTTCAATTCAAAACTGGCACACATTTATTATTAAGGTTGAAAGAATTTCTGTCTGATTCTAAAGAGAAACTCATGGTGATTTTTGTTACCAAATCCTGTACACTTCCATACTCTGACATTCCAGAAACCGATGATCTGATTGGCATTATGACACCGTTTTGAAAATAAAGCCAAATAATTTCTCTCATTGCCGATTAAGAAATTAAATGCCCATCATGCAAACCTGGCACCTTGCAACAATTTCTGCCTGGGGAAGGTTTTAAACAAAGGTACCATACAAAGTTTTTTTCTACAGCTGTCATTTCTCAGGACTGGAACCCAGAGTAAAGCTCAAGCATATCCTGATCTTAAAACGAGAGTTTCCCAATTCAGCTGATCCCTGCTCTGGTACAGGGCATCGAGCAGGTCACCTGGCCTCTTCCCTCTCACCACCCGCAAACAGTGATAATCCTGTTTATAAACAGACAGCAAAAGGCCCGTAATGACCCAGAGCTCCGACAAGCTCGAACTTACACTCATCCTTCTGCCGCACCTGCGAGAGGCGAAGTCCGGGCGCTGCAGGCAGGTGAGGGCAGGCCCGGCGGGGCCAGGGCGCCTTCCCGCGGCAGCCGAGCTCCGCTGTCACTGCGGGGCCGGGCGCTGGCGGCCCCGTGTGGCGGCGGCCCCGCCGCCTCTGCAACGCCGCCGCCTCTGCGAAGCCGCC
>VWPU01012811.1:0-34674 GCA_013398955.1 Callaeas wilsoni | reverse complement strand
TACAAAAGGGAAAAACACACAACTTTTGGCAAAACGTACATCCCTATAATGCACAGTTTCTCTGGAAATCAGGCTCCTGACATTAGCAACTTCTCAGGACACTGTCACAGTCCAAAATCTCAACAGCCAAGAGGCACAAGAAGAGCAAACCAACCTCAACTTTCTCAAAGGCAAAGCTATTTTGGGATCCAGCCTGACAATAATGTACTAATGGGTATTTCCAGGTCCTGGCTTCTGATGTCTGTAACTCACTGAGAGCAGTGTGTTTCCTCTCACCAAAGGATAGCTGTGCCCAAGAGATAAATGACTCTGGTTTATCTCTGTGCTACCTTATATTTCGGTCTTGACTGCTGCCTATTACTCTCGCTGAATCTCAGTCTATCTCTCGTCATTGTTTCTCTGGCAGTTAAGAAAAAAAAAGCAAGAAAGCATAAGCAAATTTCTTAAAATTTTCACTTTTGTGAGACAAAAAGAACTTCTTACTATTAGTTGCTGTAGGCAACCTCCACACAGGTGTGAATGCTGTCCTGAAACACCAAAGGTGTTCTGCCTCCTGGATTTTCACCTTTCAAGAAGTCATCCTCACTGGCTGTCAGAAAGCATTAAGTACTCTGGAGAAACCAGGGATGTAAATGCCACTATGAAAAATATATGCAACCAATTAAAATAATTACCGTTGTACTCACCATATTGCAGTGTATAATTGAAGGTTTTTGGTTTTGTTTTTTTATTTTAAAGCATTAGTTATGTTTTTGTATCTGTTAGGAAACAGAGATAAAACCTCTTTTCTCAATGTTTCTCATTTCTGAAGAGGAAAAATGGCTGAAATTTGAAAATATGTGCTTCTCCCAAGTCCATTTCTTACTAAATACATAGTATTTGGATTTTATTTCTTCATGTTCTGAGTATCTGAAGTCTGCTGATTGATTTGTGAAGGTTTCCCTCAAGCTCATATGGACGTGAGATCTCTGCCATATGACTGAATTGCTGGTCAGTTCCCATGTGACACACAAGACCTGTGTGTCTCTAGTAGTCCTTTATGTACCAGTCTTCCACAGACACAAAGTAATGCAAAACAGCTCAGACCATGGAGAAAACAAAAAAGGGAACCCAAGGTCTACAGCCAGACCTAACAATTCAGGGCTTAGGGAGTTTGGGTTGTTCTCCCCTCTGCCATTCATCTGCTGTGCAGCTTTGGACAAGTCACTTTGACCTGTTATCTTTCTTTCTTCACTTTTACTCTTATTCTCTCTCTCATTTACATAGGTTAAAAGAACTTGAAGGATCATATGTACTTGGTATCTCTACACTTTCTGCATGCAAAGAATTCATAAACTTGTTGGGGTTTGCATCCAGCTAGGATATGAACCTTTTTGTTCCTACGGCCTTAGAGAGCAGTCTTATGAAGCACACTTACAGGTAAATGGTGCAAGTTCAGTGAAGCGAATAAATATTTACTGCAGCAAGAGCAGTCAGTTATGCAGTGTCTGAGTGCAGAAAACAATAGCCATCAGCCTCAAATATTTCTAAGTGAATCTGACTCCTAACTAAACCATTGCTGTGACTCACAGCTGTTATGCCATGTAAATACTTTTCTCAGAGACAATAAAATATAATTGGAGTCAGCTTGTTGTTATTGATTAGAACATAATGCATTAGAGAGCACCCTTTTCCGTGCACTCTATTTATAGGGCCTGCATCATGGAACAGTCATTACAGCTTTTCCATCCTTACTGCACAATCATGAACAAAGCATTAAACATACATTCCAGTTTGCCCCCTAAGTTGAGCCTGCCAAAAGTGGCAGGGGGTAAAGTCAGCCAGACAATATAATATTAAGAATTTCTGTAAGAATCTAAGCAAGTAGAGTGAAATCCAAGGGAAAAGAGGTGTGATTTTGCAAGGGATTTTAGCTTTCTTTCTATGGGGTGTGCTACATGTTGAAGACATGGTCTGTATGTTTACACTGCCAAAAAACTTTTACAGGGCAGATGGCACTATGTCAGTATTTTCTCCCTGCAAAAGTGGCTCTGTGCCCAGCTCTGCAGCTTTTCTTCCACTCCCTCCAGGAATCTGCAGTCCCAGGGGAGCCTTTCTTAAAGAGGCTTGCAGCGGAAAGCAAGGCTTGTGCTCTGCCAGACCCAATTCACTTTCAACTGTAGTCAACTGAATGAGGTGCAAGCTAGCAGGCACGTAAGCGGGAAAGTACCTTTAGACTAACGCAGTGCAGCTGCACGCACAACTAGAGAAAAACTACTGTGCTAGCAAAATGCCCTTCCTACCCCTTGCTTTGAGCGCCATGGAGGGTTCAGCTTTGAGACTGCTGCCTTCAGAGCTGTTGCTGCAGGGTGGTAATAGTGCAGGACCACAGGAAGCCTCTGATTTAAAGTCTGCTTTCTGCAGGGGCACAGAAAGTGGCCATCTCAAGAATGAGGTTTATATAGGCCAAGACCTATGCTGTGACAGCATGATGTGCTCCCAGGAAAAAATGGCAATTGTAGTGCTCTTGTACAAGTCCCTTTGGTCTAAGGTTTGGAGTAACCTCCCACGGCTCCGAGAGTGAGGCTATTGTCATACAAAGTCCTCCTTCCTCATAGGAAGCAGGTAGTTAACAACAAGAGTCCCAGTAGGGCAAAGCACATAAGCACATGATTAACTGCTTGAAGTTAAATACATGCCCAACTAGTTCACTGAGCTGGAGCCAAAGGATGGAAAAGGTGATAGAAAAGGGAACATTCAACTGAAAAAGCAGGGGGAAAAAAAAAAAAAAAAAGAAGCACATTACTGGAAACATGACAATCCTTACGAATTCCTGGACTCCAGTATAGTCTCTTTTTTTTGTCCCTGCTTGCAGCCTAGTACATCCATGGTGTGTTGGAGCAATTCACCCTGGAGGAGTCTATATTTCAGTGGAAATTGCTTTAGAAGTGTAACTTATTTGGATTGCTGCTGGTGATTGCTGGTAGTAATTGTGTTGTTTTCTGGCAGAGAAAGTGAGTAGTGTCTAAAAGTGAGTGGCAAACAGCCATGGAAGAAGACCTACAATAAATTCTGCTGTTTACTAGCTATGGACAAATACAGCTTGCTCCAGATTGTGCATACTTCTGCTAGAGCAGAGCCCAGACCTCAGAGCACCACAAAGCAATGTGCACCTGTTATAAATAGCCACTGAAAGCTGCTTGAGAGTCTTCTGAAGGTACTAAATATTTTTTGCAAGACTAGATCTTTCATTTGTCCTTTGTGGTATGACACAACAGGAAATTCTGTTGCTATGATATATTAACTTGGATATTTTAGGCCTGGCTGTCATTTTGAACAAAATGGGCAGTAAAAACACCAATCAAGTTGAAACAGAATTTATGTCTGCTTCAAGGTGTTTCACGCTTTCTGCTTTGAGTAAAATGTGCCAAAGGCAGATGCATTTCTCAGTGATGTGTTTGTCTGCCTCAGTTCCCTGCAGCCCCAGTGATGCCTGTGAGCAGACCATGGAGCAGTGCAGAAGTGCTCCTGCCTCTTCCCTGAAAAACTTTCATCCCACACTTTCACTGGCAGTGGTCCCCCACGAGCTTCGAGTTGTTAAGGTGGCTCAGGTGTCTCCAGACTGTAAGTAAGCAAATTATATGTCTAGAGAAAAGAATGCATATTGCTCCCAATGCACAGGGTAAAGTGTGGGGTGGGGGAGGGGGTGTGAAGGAATGGGTAGAGCATGATGGATTATCTCATACTGGATTCCTGTGGGCTTCAGGAGAACATGCGTGTCCCACTCCTCACCGCTACATGTGGTCCTTGAAGTTATGTTGAGCAGCCAGCAGATCCATCTGAAAGATTAGCATAATCTGTGTCTGCAGGGAATGGTTTGATGCTAGAAGTAACTTGAGAAAATGTAGGCCCTGTCCTTTGGAACGTGTGGTGTGGGATACGAGTTTGATCTTAAACACTATATTGTATCCATAGGTGGTCCATAGCAGCATAAGACTGTGATGGATAGCACACCCAAATTGCTGTACAGCAAGGGCAGGATCTGTACAAAGCCACGAGCTTTGACAGAGCCACTAGTCAAAGGACAAAACTCACCTCCAGGGGATGATGAGAGATGCCATCGTTTTTTTACGGGCCAGGGCTGGCTTGCCTGCATGGCTGTTACCTCAGACCAACCAAAGCTGTCAAACCCAGAATCTCCTGCTGGCCCACTGCTTGACATGGAGGACATTGTCCAACAAGAGCTGAATTGTTCATAAGGTGCGCCTCAAGAACCTCCTTGTGCCTGAATTCATGTGGAAAGAGAAAACAAAAATCCTTGGGGGGTTTCTGTCGTGCTGCTGCTTCCCTGACACATGACAGGCTGATGGGCATCAGAGCATGCAGGCTTTGAATGAAAGAGGAGATCAGCACCAAAGGAAGCCAAAAGATCAGATGCTGCTCCAGGCATGGCTGCTGATATACAAAATATAATCCAGCTGCCATGCAAAACATTGTAGCTGCCAAACATATCCCATGAAGAGCTCAGGGTGGTCTCTAGGGCTGGACCACTGAAAGGAAAAAATGCACTAATGGCAGTAAGATGGGGAAACTTTGCCAAGTCAGCACAAAAGTCACATGTGTGCCAGTTTCCATGCTTGTGAGGACAGCTCTGCTATGTTTGTGAGAAAGGACCTACCCATGGACATGGTCACACATACACAGGCACATGCTCAGCCCAGGCACGGATGTCCCAAGGTGCCTCGGACTCACGTTGCCCTGCGATGCCACCAGTATCAGATGGTGCTGCTGACTCAGACTGCAGCCTGTGCTGCTGCCAAAGGGGACTTTACTCCCAGCTGTGCATTCCTAGGGCTAATGCTTGTGCCCTGGCAGGCAGGATCCGGGAAAAGGTGCAGCTGAAAACCAACCCAGAGGAAAAATAATGACTCATGTTCAGCCTGAGACACTCCCTGACTCAGTTTGCCATGGGTCTCTACTTCTGCTGGTGACAGTGCAAGGGAGGCTTTGGACATGTGCAGCAGGGCCAGTCTTGTCCCTTTTGGTGCCAGCGTGAAATTAGATCTGTGTACATGAAATTCCAGACTGGTTCATACAGGTCAGACTTAGACCAGCATTCAAGGGTTTGCTTCAAGGAGACTCCAGCTTTTCTGGACCGTTCTTTTAGACTGAAATAGAAATAAGCATTAGTCCTGTGGCCTGCCACACCAGCGAGCTCTTTGCCCAGTTTCTGTTCCTTCCAAGAAGACCCACGATCCTTTCTTTTTGGTTTTGGACAAAACATACATTTGTCTTTAGCTTATATGTTCGTCCAAAGCTTGTGACTCAGCAGACTTAAGCACCACAACATGCTGTGCAGCCTTCACTGGTTGCATCTCTTGTTTTCATGAGGTTTTGCTAATGGCAGCTGGTGTCTGCTCCCATTGAGTCAGGAGAAGTGTCCACCAGTCATGTTTGTCATGCAGCCTCGTAGTAGACGGTCAAAACTGTCAAGACTTGTGCACACTCAAAGCTAGATCTTCCAGAGGCTGATTTTGTGATATCTAATCCCTGCATAAGCACCTTATGGTGGGAGGAGGAGCAGCCCTCTCTCCCTCTCATATAAAAGGCAGCAATCCGTTCCAATGCAACAAGAATGTTCATGGTAAGACCTCAAGTCTCCTCTGGGCATCCCTCTGGTTAGTACTTGTATTTGTATTTGTGTATTTTTTTCTGCTCTTCAAACTTTTATATTCTGGTTTTCTTTTTCATTTGTACATGCCTGGTCAAATAATTTTCTCATTATACTACACATTGTTTCTTTCCATTGTGTTTCTCGTGTGCAGGCCTTCATACCCCTCTCCCTGCATGTCCAGTAATGGTCAGTCAGAGGCCAGAGAACTTCCCAGAAATTCAAATCAGCTTGAGCCAATAGTTTTTGATAATAAATTCTGTCAATAAAGAAGATAATTTTGGAAATTTAGAAGCATGTACAATTACTTCTCCAATATTTTCCATTTATTTTCAATTTTTCCTACTCTCTTCTAGAAAGACATACATGTATGAAGTAATGATCAGTTCTGGCCCTGCAAATACTAGGAATTAACTTCATGGGGTGCACTGACTGCCTTATCTGAGTGGAGCACTCTGACAGTGTGTGCACACGTGTCTACACATGTGAAAGCCATGTGACAGTGTGGTTTCACCAAAGGTGGCAGATGCAAGCCTTGCATTGTATCAGATCAGATTTCCCCTAAAAATGGTTGAGTTCTTGAACACAGAAATATCCTAAATGCAGACATTTGCATTTTCAGGTTTTTCTCAGTCTTCATACTTCCAAAAATAATATTTAAAAAAAAAGTAATCTCTAAACCAAGAACACTTCTACAAAAAAATGCATTTTAATTTTCCATGTTCTCTTGTGCCTGCCTAGCATTCCCCTCTCCTGGATTATCAAGCCTCACACCAACCTGCTAGACTATCTTTCTTGTAAAAAAGTGATGTCGGAATGAAGGTGGTGAGTGGCACTGGAAATACTACACCTGATTGGAATCCTTGTGTGTGACACAATAATGAGAGCATGTATCTGTCCTCAGTGTTCTGACAATTCATCAATTATTTGCATTGCATTGTGAAATCCTCTGGTAGGAGGCAGGGCTCTGTGGTCACCCCCAGCAGCAGTAGCAGGAGTGGTTTTAGCCATGCAAGAGGGACTGGTTTGGTGGCTGAATGCAACACTGTGCCCACTGCCATTGTGCCAAAACCTTAAAAGTTCAAAGGCATTCCTTGGGTCGTGTTACTCTGGCCACTTCTCCCCATCTAATATTGAAATGTCGTGTGTTGTTTGGAAGAGGCAGCTTCCCTTAATCCATCAGGATTATTTCCGTTACAAACAAACTTCTCCTGGTAGATCTGGAGCCTGTGCTGCCTTGTGCCTGTTGGCTCTGACAGCAATTCCCTATGTCAGGATGGGGGTGGAAAGTGAGTGCCAACACTCCAGCACAGCAGCAGGCCCCCCTGGAAGCCACTCAGATCTCAGGGATCTCACATCCTGTGCCACACTGGTGCCAGCCCCATCAAAGCATGAGCTAATGCAGGGGGAGAGTGATGGAGCACTTCTGGATGGAGATCCCAGCTCTGGCAGCAACCAACCAAGGCAAAAGAGAGGGCTAAAGGTGGTGGATGGAGGCAATGTGGAGTGAGAGGGAGAGCTGCACAAGGAAAGGCCCCAGGAAGATAGAAGGGCATAGAGTGGGATGCTGGAGGGCAGCTGAGCAGAGGGATGGAGAGCTGGGGGACACCGTAAGGAATAGAGTAGGAAGGGGAAATGATGGTGACATGGGAAACCAGGAAAAGGAGGACAGAGGAGGAGAAATAGAGAGAGAGGATGATTTCAAACACCCAGAAGGGGTGCTGGGAAAGGAAAGGAATTATTCAGGCTGACAGAGGTACCTGGGGAGCAGACTAGCAGTGGAGACAGCATGAGGACTGACAGGAAAGTTGTGGGCAAAAGATAAAAGGTAATGGGAAGAAGGTGAAGGGATGCTGGGCTTTGCATAAGAAGAATCAGAAGAAGAAAAAGGGAAAGAAAACATGCAGGGCATTAGTGTAATAGAGATAAATAAAGAAGAAAAGTGACGAAGCAAGGAACTGCCCAGGACTTTTAGAAACCTCAGTTCATGCAGATCTGTTTCAGCCCAGCTTTTGAGGGTGACCCTCAGGATGGAATCAGGAACCTGTGTTAAACAAACTCTGAATTTTGGAAACTTCCTTCCAATAATAATGAAGCAGAATGCTTGAAAACTGGCACATTTCCTATTACACAGAGATGGAAGGAAAGAAAAAGAATAGACTTGTCCAAAAAGGCAGTAATTACAACCACATGCTCTTATAGCAGAACTATTTTTAAAGGATCATTCTAGTATTTTTTGTTTATTAACAGTCACGGGGGAGGATTAGTGTAGTAACTGTGATAAGGAATTAACCAAGCTGTGTTTGCAGTACTGCCTGCAGATGGATGGAGTAGTGCTTGGATGCTGTACATCCATGTCTGTGCTGTACATCACTGGGTAGCAGGGAGGGAGCCAAGGTGCCATTTCTCCAGTGGATTTAGCCAGCCTGGTATTGCGGTGCTGCTGGATAGGCTGCACTCCCGGAGTGGGAGCTGAGGGGAGGAGGAGACTCCCTCCTGGCACTGGAGCAATGCCTCCCCACCCTGCCTGGGCGACCAGAGGTCCCTGCCAGGCACAGGCCAGCTGGAAAGGGGCTGGTTTCCAGCCACTTCCCACTGGCTCGGCTTCTCCTGCCTCACAGGCTGAACCAAGGAGGGGGAATTCAGCCCCTAAAGCAGACAACTCCGTGTCCACAAATACTGCCAAATTCACAGAGCAGAGACTTTATTGCATGCAAGCAGTGCCGTGAAAGCAAGGCTGAGACCAGGGGGAAGTTTATCCATCAAGTGTTTTGCTGTCATGAGCTACACCTGATAGTGTGATGCTGCTTTTAATCCCTTATATGCTCCTTAAGCCAAGTGTTTGAATTCCAGCTATTCAGTTCACAGCTTGTCCCACTCCTCACGCAGGGGAGGAAATGCTGCACACAAAAAAGAGATGCACATGACATTGCTGGCGGGGTTTTTTGGCTCATTCCTGCAGCTGCTGTTGTTGGAGGCTCTCGGCTGAAGCCCAGAGGGGAGGTGGTGGGTGGCAGGAGGGCACAGCCACGGCTGCAGCGCAGAGCTAAGTCAGCCTGATGGACTGTCGGGGCTCTGCCACTGCCGTCAGCCGGTGCCATGTGTGCTTCCACCCCATCCCCTGCAACCCACTCTCTCCGTGTCCCCACCCCACCACTGGGAGGACGCCTGCCCTGAAATGTGTACCAAGGATAGACAGTGAGTGTGGCTGATCACAGGCTGGAAAAACCCTTCCCTATCTGGTACTGCTGCCTGTATGGAAAGCCACTCGCCAGCTGTGCCAGTGCCTTTCTGCTACTGCCCATGGGGATGCACATCCCCAACAAAAGCTGCTGTGTTTCAGCACCCCAGAGCAGAGGCTGCTGCTGAATGAGTTCAGCAGATGGCACAGGCTGACACCACGTGCTGGAGCTCTCCTCCTAAGGAATTTCTCTGTGCTAAAATGTGTTGAAAGCTTTAAAAAGCATTAGCAAATACAGCAACTAAGTACTCTCTCCTTGCATTATAAATATCTTGTTTACTGCATGTGACACTGAAAAGCCACATTTTGATGTCATGTTCAAAGAGGTATATATGTCAGTGTGCTGCGAGGGTGTGGTAGCCCTGAAAACATACTAAAGGGGTGGTGAAAACCTGCCTGTGGTGCTTCATGGAGAGGCATTTGCCCACAGCAGTGACTCCTTTAAAGGAGCAAGAAAGTAAAGTTCTGTAAAAATCAGAAGACCCGAGCAGCAAGCTCTTTTGGATGTCCAGCAGGAAGTAATGGCATATATTCCATGAAAATGGAATGAAAATCACATAACAACATTAAAACAGAGCATGGATCTAATGAGCTCTATGGAACAAGAAAAAAATTGTACCAATACTAAGAGTAAAAATTCTCAGCATATTTAGCTCTTGAAAATCTCTGCTTACAGATGTGAAAACAGCTTTGTTTACTTCATAACTGTCAAGGTTATAATGTCATAAAACAAACTTCCTGAGATACTAATCTGCTTTTATAGGTCTTTTTCCTCACTGATGTAAGTGTTCTTGGAAAATGGTCTGGGCTCTGGCATCTCATTAGAAATGGAGATGCAGTGACTGAAACAGACTGTAAACAACCCTGTGTATGACCAGGCTGTATCCTTGCCACGGCCCATGTTCATGCACATGCTAGTTTGGACCTTGTTTTTCAGAGATGCTGATAACAAGCAATTCCTGCTCATGTCAGGAATGTTTCTGGATGCACAAACATTTTAAAAATTAAAAATCGGGTCCAATGCAATTTTCTGTTTTGCTGTTTCCAGTGTCTCCAGAACACCACCTTGGTGTAGTGTGGACAGCATGAACCTGCTCCCTGCTTCCCCGCTCTGCGCTAACAAGTTGCTACTCGTTACTATAGTTATATTGATTATTTTTAATAGAATAGGGAATTGCCATGGAAACTGCCAGTCCATTTCTTCTCCTTTTGCATCCTAGTATCTCCAATTAGCTCATAAATGTAGTCTGAACTAGGTGTCTCCTACGGCAGCATCTGGGGTCAACTGCGTGCATCATTCTTGAGGGGTCCACAGAAGGGAAAGCAGGCTAAAGAAAGTGATAAAAAAAGGTCTCCTTCTACTGTGGGAAATGCCTGGTGCTCTGAACACAAAGTTGGAAAGCACTGGGCTAGCTCAGCTTCTCTTCAGCAAGGAGTGCCTGTGAGTCTACATGCTCGTGGCTTTGCCAGAGTGTGCTATACAGCTGTCATTAGCTTAAGATCTTGTATGAGCTATATGGCCCCATATATAGGAGACATGGACCTTAGCTATGCCCTCTGCGGACTTTTGCTTGTTGGTTAATGCATGACTACCTGCCAAGCCAGGAATTCCCTGGGAAGTACAGGCATTAAGCAAATGACACACAAACTATTTGTACACAGAACAGCCTGGGAAATTCCCAGATGCTCTGAGCCTGAATAAAAGAAAAATTCTATTTGTATGGCACAAGGCCTGAAACAGAGGGCAGCTTCACTGTTCAGGCTAGTTTGATACCAGGAAAAGCTATCTGCATTCTGCAATAGCTCATAAAATGATAGAACATAGAGATGGGAGCAGCTTCAAGAAGAATCTCAAATATCAAGGCAAGATCGGCCAGACTTGAACTGCCTCAGAAAGCTCCCTTCCCATGTCTCATTATCCCTGATATTGGGAGACTTTTCTCCAAAGGCTAAACAGGACGTATGATACTGCACTTCTTTTAAAACACTTCCTTCTTGTCTTACCTGTTATTGCCATGGAGAATTGTTTTTCCCTTTCTCCCCACAGCTTTTGTTTTCATGTCTACCTGGCTTTTGCACTAAAGATCCTACTCCTTGGCAGTCCTGTCCATGTTGGTTTGCTCTCTGCAGAAAATGATGGTCAGAAAAGTCCCTGCTGCAGAAAGGTCCTGCACAAACTTTAGACAAGACCTTTGTTCAGACTTTCTTACTGCATTTATGCCATCAATGCTGTCAGAGCACAAGCAGAGCCAGAAGGACATAAAAAACTGCCTGCTCAGGATATTCTCTTCAGGATATGCAAGCATACACACCCCCTACACTGCAGATCCTCTACCAAGGCAACCCACATTTTTGCTGGCTTTTGGATTCTTTGCAAAAAAATTGCAAAGCGACTTTCAAGGTCAGGGAAATGGGGAGAGAGCACACAGGATCAGGTAAAGTGGTGGCTTGTTCTCTCGGACTATCATAAAAGGGTGGTCTGCATTATTTTCACTGTGGTAAGTGTATCAGAACATCTGAAACTCAAGGGAATAGCAAAAAATGTAACTTGGTCTCAGCCAGACCAATTTGCAACACACATATTGTTTCCTACTGTCAAAATGTGATTGGATGTTTTATTTTATTTGTGAGAAAGGGCTGAGTGGGCAACTTCAATGGATTAATTTCTCTTCTTAAATAATCTTACAAAATTGCCCATAGAGCTAATCTATATGAAAATTTTCTCTTGGTAACAACTTTTTCCCCTAAATTCCATCTTTTTTTTTTTTTTTTTAATTCTAAAAATCCATCTTTACATTAAATCAGAGCTGTAGGGTTGTGCAGTTTTGGTTTTCCTTTTAGTTACAAAAGCAGTGCCCCAGGATTTGCAAAGACTTTCATGCACTCACTTACCTCCATGAACAAGTAAAGTGCTTGCTTTGACCAGTGCCATTGGATTCAATATCCTGATCCTTTTTATTTATTTTTTAATTATAGAGGGAGCAACAGCTAAATAAAATTTCAGATGTTGCACTGTCAGTGAAAGCCTTTCCATCGCTCTCTGCCCTGAATTGCTTTTCTTCATCACCCATTCTCACTCCCACACCAGCATTGCCAGGTAGGGATGCTGGAAAGGGTGCAGCCCACCAGTGGACAGAGGCAAGGAGAAGAGAAGGAAGGAGTTGATGTGTTTACATGGATAAGGCTGCAGAAAATCTTTAAGACTAGGAAAGTTTGGGATTCTAGTACTGGGTCAAAAGCTGTCTCCAGCTCCCTGAAACCAATCTGACAGTAATAAACTCTCCATTTTGCATTTATTCAAAGGACATTGACAGGCTCAGCTTTTATCTGAACCACACCACATCAGGTACTGCCTGTTCTCCCTCATATGAAGCTCATGTGAAAGCTTCAGGCTGCCAGAAACCACTGCTATGGGTCTGGGCTAATTTGGCAGGAATGTGATTGTTTGATCTCATTTGTCCTCTTTGGACAGGTAGTGCTCATGTCTGGTACTAATTATCATGAAACCACAGTCTTGAGAGAAGGCATGTGCTGTGACTGGAGAGTAAGAGCTCAAGATCACTGAAAGGGAGAATGAGGGAATGAAAAAAAAGGAGAGGGACAGAGGAGATAAGGATGTTCTACATTCCCAGGGAATAGGTAAAGCAGAGGACCACTAAATTCCAGATAAAATGCTTTGGGGATAAGTATCCAAAACAGGCATGATGAGGGGAAAGGATAAGGCTTGATATTTGGATGAACCCTTAAGCTAAAGTACTTCCTACACAAGGATGACCTAAAAAGAGGCAGCGTATGAGGTGGGTAAATGCTCCTCATCCCATTTTAGGGGTGAAGAGGTGAAGTTTGGCATAGGTGGGTGGTGGCATTGTCCAGCACCTTGCAGGAAACCCTGGCAAATTCTAGGCAGCCCTCTCAAGCCCTTGCAGGTGTCCCCTTTCCAGATGGAAAATCAGGAGCCATGGTGACCAGTTTCTGCTTCCTGCAGGAAGATGTCCAGCTTGCTGGGATGGCCGGAGGTGGCACAGCTGAGGGCAAGGGGTTGAGGAACCAAAGAATCAGCATTTTCGTCTCCCTCACGAGCACAATTTCTGGCAAGTCTTCCCAGATTTCTATATATGCTAGCAAAGACAAAATCTGTGCCAAAGGGTAAACAGCTTCATGGGTAAACAAGCCATGAACTTTCCAAGATATGATAACCTCATCCAAAATGTGTTCTGGCAGTGGTCTTTTGTCTTTCTTCACATACTTCTGCTCCTGAGGACCTCCTATGACAGAATCAGAAACAGCAGTGAAAATAAGCTCTTCAATCTTGTAAGTTAAGTATATCACATTGTTCCTTAAAGGACTTTGTCCCATAGCAACACTTGCCTTAAATTCACATGAAACTACTTTTCAATTAGCACATCTTTGTCTCAGTGTTTTCTGTCTGAATTTTGTAGGCAGGACTCAGAAACTGAGATCCCAGCACGGCATGGGCTAAGGGGAAAAAGAACAGCTGAGCACACCAATAAATTAAAAATAGACATAGTAGCTATGCTGAAAGGGACAAGGCTCTGCAACCATGCTGTCTGGCTCAGCATTCCCCTCAGATCAGAAAACCGGGAGCAGGAGGGAGGGATTCACTCTTCCTATATGGTTTCACTCGTGTCTTGCTGGGGACAGATCCCATTTCTTCAACAATGCGGATCTGGCTAAGGAGGAGCCAGAACAGTAAATATTGATGTGGACAGAGATCATAAAGCCCTGCTCATTTGTGCTTTCTTGAAGTATTATGTAGCAACAATATTAAGTGGGTCTCTTTTAGATGTCTTCAGGGAAATGTGATGGTTTCCTGATTTTTTGTTTTAATTGAGTGAAGAAAAAAGAAAAGGAATATACAATTATTAGTCTGGAACTCAGCATGCTTGAAACAGAGCATTTCTGGGCTGGGGTGTTCTTGAGAGAGTATTTCTGGATACCTAGAAGTTTTACATGGTATTCATCTGGAATTTGCCTTTCCTCCTTTAATCTTATCCCCTTTGGGGAGATTTTCACAGACCTGCATGAGCAATTCCTATAGGAGAGATAAAGTAATTTCTGCTTCTTTTATGTAACTGGCAGAACGTTTAACCATTTGATTGCTATTGATATCCTCAGGAATTAGGTACCTAAGTATTTTTGGGATTTGAGCCAAACCTCTGTGAAGAGATCTCCTTCTTGGGCTTATAAAATTTCTCAGTCTCTCCACAGCTAAGTGTCATAATCTGCCTTGAATCTTAGTGTTCTCAGTCATACACACCGTAGTTCTTTGCCAAGCTTGCAAGGACAAAATCTACCCCTCACTCTTAAAGCTGTAGGCTGTACAACCTGATCTTCCTCTGTTCCCATCCAGGTTGTGGGGTGAGAGCCGCTTCATGTCCTGGCAGCTCAGGGAGGACATGAAATGGGGATATGTGGGGATGTTCATCAGAGGAAGAAATTTGTTCAGATGTAAGTTATGTCAAACAGAAGGCTAAAAAATGCAGTCCTCAAAGCAAACAAAATGCAGCTGGATGCAATTACTAGAGTGAGCTCTGTCCATTCTCTGGCTGCCTTGGGTTCTTACACCACTAGTAGTCACTGATGGAGCTTTTTTGACATTAGAAAAAGAAACCAGTCACTTCAGCCCTACCTTGGCTGGCTTTAAAGCATGTGCTTTCTTGCATTGTTTCTACAGAATGGATTTTGAAAGATAATTTGGCTTTGACAGTCCTCTTTGAAAGGCTCAGCTGGCCTTTCCTGAGAGGTAAGACGGAAGTGAACTGCCTGCATCATTTCCCCCTCACTCCTTGACAGCTCCATATAAATAATTATACTTACACCTGACATTTACATTGCCTGAATAAAGTGACCTAAAAGGAGAGAGGTTTTCTGACATACAAAGTTTGTAAAATGATAGTGAACTTGTGTGTTCTGCAAAACAAAATATAAAAATAAGTGGGACCCAGCGAAGGAGGAATAGCTCAAGTGAAGTTTGACAGTTTTACTATGTACCTGCATCACAATCCAAATTGCTCTTTTCTGCCTTGAACTTCTGGATCAGTTTCCTCACTAGCATTTCTGTTATAGCCAGCAGTCAGGAAAACAGGGGCAGGAAGGAAACAAGCTCTGAAAATGCTCCATCTCCTTGCTGCTGGGTTTTACTATCTGCCTGTGAAATCCAGCTTCAGACCTGGGCTTCCGGTAACTTCCTACCCTGAGAAAGTCTTCTTTGAAATAGTGATATCATACTCTGGGTACTCCCATCAAACCAGACCCCTCCAGCACTGCCAAACCTAAAGCAGTGCTGAGGCAATGTTTGAAGACACAAGCAGGTATCAGAGTGCATGATGGCCTGGATTTCTAGAGGATGCCAGCTGCTGCACTTGCAATCGTTGCCTACATGAAGAAAGGCTCTGGTCTACTTCTGCACCTGCGATTTCCTAGTGCTTACACTTCAGCCTTTTTGGGTCCATCATCTCTGTCAGCCTTTTAGTAGACATAATAAAGATTTATATTCTTAAGCAGTACTGTTGCTATTGCAAGACATTAGGGTAATAGGCAGGAAGAACCTTGACAGGATTGTTTCCTAACACACTGAGGATGATGCAGTTTATAGCCTGTCTCCTTTGATTTTTATCTTTTGCCTTTCCCCACATCTCTGCTCCTTGGCCATTTCAATGAAAAACCTGCTTAAATGAGACAAATTGCATTTATGATTTTCACATGCAATTTTTTTTTATTGAATCAATATGTGCAAATAAAATCTATAAGAAAATAACTCTTATAAAAAGCTTGTGCAGCATTCTGCCATGGAGCAGGCAGTCCTTGACTCAGTCCACACTGCCTATCTAAGCTATTTCATCAGCCACAGGAAAAAAGACACACCGACAAAAAAAGAATGGTGGATCCATGAGTTAACTCTCGCTGGGCACAGAGGAACTGAGGGTCTCTAAACATGTGACCGCAATTTCCCATATCATGGTGCTTCCAGAGAATAATTTTGGGGCACTGTAGGAAAACATAGGCATTTATGCTGACTGAATATTTAGCTTCAGATCAGCTTTTTGAATAATGGTTGCTGATACTCCTTCTTACAGGGCTAATTTGTTGCTTTGGTGATTTAAAGGAATGATTAGATCCTCAGATCTGGCTTCCTGTAAAACAACAGGCCATTACACCACATCCACTATTCCTGTACTGAGTGCAATAATTCATTTATGATGCAAAAGAAATGTGTTTACATCAGGCTTCTGGAAGAAACTAAAGACCACAGTGATGGAGACTGTCTTACCATTCAGTGTGTTCTGGATTGTTGGGTTTATTTAAGTATATGCACATATACACACACATGCACATACACGAAGGCAGGTTATAGGTATATATCTGATTTCTCACATTATTTAGTTTGGCTTCATTTTCCAGCCACTGTTACTGTAGCACTATATCTACACAATTAGAGATAATTCAAACCTTATGTATTTTCTCACAAAGTGTCACCATGAAACCGTGCCAACTTTTTTGTGCTGATTGAACTCTTCAGGTCATTTTGTTTGTTTGCTTGCTTGTTTGTTTGTTTGTTCCCTAGCATAGTGCCTAGCTTGTATCTCTTCTTCCTTAATGAGGAACTTTGCAGGTTTGTGTTGAAGCTATTTTCAGTGAATAGATTCAGTTTACCAAGAGGTCAAGATCATTATGGTTACCAATCTTAGCATGATCTTCTGTATTTCTTTCATCTTGTCTTGTCAAAAGCAGCATGGCCAGCAGGTCGAGGAAGGTGATTCTCTCCCTCTACTCTACTCTTGTGAGATTCCACCTGGAGTACTGCATGCAGTTCTGAGGCCCTCAACACAAGAAGAAGGTTGACCTGTTGGAACAAACTCAGAAGAGGCCCACAAAAATAATCAGGGCTGGAAGAGTTTGGGTTGTTCAGCCTGGAGAAGAGAAGGCTCCAGGGAGACCTAAAAGCAGCCTTCCAGCACCTAAAAGGTGCCTACAAGAGAGATGGAGAGAGACTATCTACAAGGACTATCCCCTAGTGATAGCACAAGGGGGAATGGCTTCAAAGTAGGAGTAGATTTAGATTAGGTACTAGGAAGGAATTCTTTACTTTGAGGGTGGTGAGGCACTGGCACAGGTTTCCCAGAGAAGCTGTGGATGCCTCATCCTTGGAGGCGTTCAGTGCCAGGTGGGATGGGGCTTGGAGCAACCTCGTCTAGTGGGTGGCATCCCTGCCCATGGCGGGGGGATTGGAATTAGATGATCTTTATGGTCCCTTCCAACCCAAACCATTCCATCATTCTATGTGACACTTAGGGACACGGTTTTGTAGTGGACTAGGCAGTGCTGGGTTAACAGTTGGACTTGATAAACTTAAAGGCCAATTTCTGACCTAATGAATCCATGATTCTAAGATTCTGTATGTGCAAGCTACTTTTATTAACTAAACCCTTCAGTGGGTGGAATCAGGGTTATCTTACACCAAATATTTCTCATGGTCTTGACACCATTCACACATACCACATTGAATGTGATATCAGGACTGATGGCCTATCATTATTTGAATGTTCTTCTGTGTTCTTTTTAAATACTTCCGGATCTGGGGTTTTCTCAAGTATACCATGACTTTTCAGAGATACTGACAGAAGGCCATCGATCTTTCGTTGATTATTTTCTCCTATGACTCCTGGAGGAAAGCTGTCAAGACCCAGGCTGTAATGCATATCTAGATGTTTTAAAATCCTACTTGAACCTTCTTAAGAAAAATACATTATTTTATTATTTTCTAGAACATTTTGTGCATATGTTGATTGCAAAATTGTTATGCTTTGTTTACAGAGCACTGGTTGCAGTTTAAAAATAGTCCTTTTAATTAGTTTCCTAAATTGAATTCAGTTATAGCAACATATTCCAAAGCAGGGCCACTAAATCCAAATCCATGACATCAGAAAAATGTATTTGTGAGCAAGTGCTGCTTATTACTGCAGCTTGTGACAAGGATTAGCTTAACAAGAAAGGTGAAGCCTAAGGAAAGTGAGGGGGAAAAATCCTCTTCCATTTTTAATGACTTTACCATGTAAATCAATGCACTTAATTTACACTTACCCTTTAATACAGATAATGCAGTACCTAAATTCAGCACTGTAGGTGAAAACATGTAATCCTTTGGTTGCACTGCCATTAGATGATAAAACTTGTGAAACATTGCATTTTAATTCATTACAAGACTTGCACTGCTGGGAAGTCATGGCTCAAATTTGCAGTTGTGGATTCTTTGAATAAATGCTAGATAGAGGGAAATCACAGGAATATTTCAGGAATATTTCAGGAAATCTCAGGAATTTCCTTAAGAAATTATTCTGATTTTACATATCTTAAAAGAACGTGAAAATGAGATTTAACTGTAACTTCCCTTGTCTTCTTTCCATTGACACAATTATTTACTCACAATGTGTGAATGACAGCTAGTGACCAAACTGGTCTGTGAATTTGATTTTTATTTGCTGCAGTACAGGTGAGTTTCTACTACTGTGTTCCTTTACTAAACTCACCCGTGTGCTGGCATTATTAGAGCTGGGCACAGAAGCCATTCCCCCTCACACTGCTTCTTGCTGTGTTTGCTCTCAGGAGTGACACGATTGTTTCTGATGGCTGGCTGGCTCTAATTCTGCCTTTAAAATCCCACTAGAATTTTGATTATTTTTTTTTCTTGGGAGACATTGACATAAATAGGAATGAGGAGCTCCAGAAACTATGAAATCATTTAATTTCCACCCAAACAGGCTGTATGTGGGACATTTTTCCAACAGTAAATAGAGTTCTGTTGGATTGATTGCTTGGGTGCATAGTTTGTATTTTAATTTCCTGTCTTCACCATCACACAGGTTTATTGCAATGTCCATATGGAATAAACAGCAGAACTGGAGATCCTGAGCCCTAACGTGCCTTCTACCGATAAGGCAACTCTTCCTGTTCAAAGGGGACTCAAAGCTTCTTTAATGCCTGTGTAGAGGCAAGAACTTAACCAGAAGACTTTCTTGAAAGATAAAGCGGAAGCAGATCCAGACTGGAAGATGGAGAAGCCAAATCCTGTGATGTTCCATCTGTTCTGGTTAGTGAGATACTTTCTTGGTTAGATAACTAAATGTTTTACTTGATAGACACCCTAAGGCTAGTCTGGTTCATGCCAGAGGTTGGTGTGTCTTCTGCATATTTCAGCATGACGCATTGATAAGAGAACGTGCTCCTTGGCAAACCGGAAGACGGCTTCTGAAATAGAGGCTAAACCTCTGTTCAAAAGAAGAGGAAAGTCTCATCTGCTAATTTTCTAATTGCAAAAATTAGGCTAAATTCTCATTTAGCAATTTATTTTAAGAGCTCATCAGAAAGCCTGTCTACTAGCTTAGAAAATTATGCTCCATCCAATTTGAATTTCCACAACTGTCACTGAGGGTGAAGCCTGTTTTCTGGAATGTTCCTGTAAGAAAAAAATATTTCTTCATTGAAAAATGAAGCTTCCAGGATCAGGGGAACAGCTGGAGTTCATTGCTTTTTAACTTATGACAAACACCCCTCGTTATGTTTTGCAGTATGAAGTCAGCTTTTGTTACTTCCTGAGGAGAGAAGATGTTATGTTTGCCTTCCTGATCAGGCTGCAACAGTTTATTCATTTCCTAGGAATGCTAGTTCAGTGCTTCTCTTTTTTTTCAAACCACTCAGGCAAAAGTTTGGGAACATCCAAGGTTATTTTAAAGCAATTTGCACTCTGTATTTCATTATGTTGTCTCCCTGAACTGCTCAGATATCCAAGAGCATCCAAATGACAGTCATGGAAGCATGTCTTCATTCTGTCAACCCAAAAGCACAACAGTGCTCACATATCCATCATACACTACTAGCACTTACGGCTTTGTGGTTGTGAAGTTGATGTGCTAATCTGAAGCATGCTTTTTTGGCCTCGGCTTCTTTTCTGTAAAAGCCCAGCACCACATCATGACATGGATGTGCCCTGGAGTACAGTGTTAGCACAAGGCACAGCTCTGCTGGCAAAGCAAGCGCTGCTGCCTTGAAATGAACCTGAAATGGGTGACTGGGATTTCCATTTTCCACCAAGGTGCTTAGATGCCAGTGGAGTGATGAGGAAAAAAAACATTTTAAACAAGAATTAAACCCAGTGAATCTACAGGCACTTCAATCAGCTGTGCTGCCATGGCACAACCTTACTGTGGCTGGTTTCAGTGGTTTATTATTAAAGCCAGAGGAAGTACTGTCAGGTGTAGAGCTGGGAAGTCTGTTAAATCTATTGCTGAACAAATTAATGGAAAGCTTAATGAAAAACAGTTCGCTTAAGAGCCCTTTTGAAAGGGATTGATTTGGCATGGGCCAGATTTTTTTTTTTTTACCCAATACAGTGCAAAACTTCAGTATGCCACATCTAGACACAAAACTAGAGTTGTTTGACTGAGTTTTCCTTGGATTTTAGGGATTAGTTTCACCCTATCGCTCCTCTCTTTCCTTCCCTGCCTCTCCCAATGAAAGGTTTGAAGAGCAATCTCAGTCTTAATTCGACTGAGCAAACCAAATGTTTTAAGTAAATGCTGCCCTGTAAATAACCCAATTCTTCCCCCTTGTGGCATTTCTAGCAAGAATCACAATTTGAGATGTTTACGGTAAATATTTTACAATGCTGACAGGCACAAGCCCTTGTGTTACATTTGTAGCTACAGGCAGGGAGCGAGCCGAGGACAGCAGAGGTCTGAAGCAGAATTTGAAGATGACTTGTGTCACTTTTGACATGAGTTCAGGGCACAGCAGTGCTGCACCTCCAGGTACAGTGGTGCCTGGCGTACACCTGCAGTGCACGGCCTGCCGGACAGCATCTGGCTCTGCTGAGAGGCTATTCTGTTTCCAAGAGACTTGTACTCTGCCCAGTGACACCATTTAACTCCATGCTACCCCAGTGACGGCTGGAGTCAGCCATGGTAGCATTCCCTGCAGAGTCACTCCTCAGCACTACCTGATAAACAACCTGCTCTTCTCACCCTTGTCCCTTGATGTTCTTTTAAACAGAACCCACCAAGGGCTTCTGGCATTTGATATGCTGTCAATGCAGTGAAGATTTGGTTCCTCGCAGGAGATCATTCACTCCTGTGACTTGGAGCAGCAATGGCAGAGGATGATGCTTTCAATGTGCCATTGCAGAGCAGAGAGCAAGTTTCAGAGAAACTGCAAGTGAATTTCAGGATATAATACCATGCCATTCATTTTATGAAGTTATCAAAATATAACTTAGGGAAGCATTTTGCTTGCCACTGCTTTTCCTGTAGGAGCTTGGAGCAATAAATCTGTACAGCAAATAGCTCTTCTCCACATTTATCCTCACTGTTTAATGCCAGGTCCCTGCCCCAATACACATTTGAGCAAAAGAAACCAGAATTCCTGGAAAGAAGGGAGGGAATGCTTTTGGTTCATGTCACAGAAATTCCTGTTTGAAGCTCTGATTCTTCAGCTTCAGCCCCAGCACATGTGAGCCTTTTGAGCTGCTTTAAGCCTCTCTTAGAGACTTCATTGTATCAGTGTGCAGCTGTCAGAGTAACACCCAGGTGTTACAAATAAGGCATCAAGTAATTTAACAGCAGAAAGGTACTCCTGCCATTAAAATCTTTCCAATGCCCTTAACTAAGGCAGAGCTGAATGCCATCTGCGCATTTTTCTTTACTTCATACTGCAGACAAGGTAAGGGACACACATTTCCACTACAATTTTTCCTCCTCAGAAAATCAGATCCTAAGTCTACTTTTGACATGAAAAATAAAAACTTTTCCGTGTGTTTCAAAAGCCTGGCCTGGAGAGTCCCTACAAATTCCTGCTGCAGTAAACCAGCACTTTTATTTTTCATTCTGAGTCTTCAAATAGCAACAACCTCCTATTTAATTTCCCTGGTAACTGTGTGGAAGAGAGTAGAGTATTCCCTGGCACAGATCTGCAGAGCAATAACTGAATTTCATGATGAGCAATTTCAAAATATCATCTGTGTTCATCACTGCAGGATATTTTTCCTTAATTCTTCAAAAAAAAACCTGCCCATAAGCAAGTCTTTTTACACTATCCTCCTTGTTCTTACACAGGTTGCCATGTATTTGGTTACCACGTTGGTCAGATCCATTGGTCTGCTGTTTTGCAGCACCACAGATACACAGTGTCCATAAGCCTGAAATGCATTTTGTAGCTGCAGTGTGTTGGTGGAAATCTCAGGTCATTAACTGAATACAGCTGAGGACACAGAGGAACTGGGAACTGGCCCAAACACTGCAGCTTGGAAAATCTCAGCTTAAAATGACAGATACATGGGTTCTGCACAAAAATGTTAGAAAATTTATGGTCACCTTCTGTGGTCAAATCACTTAGGGATAATGAAGAGGTGGATCACTATGGGAAAAGCCAAAGCTGGGCCAAGGTAGTGCTGTTTGGGGTGGTGGAAGCAGCTGCTGAAACCATGGTCATTTTGCAAATCCGTCATAAAAGTCAACTTTGTCAGGGTTATACAGCACCAGTTTCCCTGTGCTATTGATCAAAGTTGGTCACCTTGTCTATATATTACCTTGGAAAAGCAGTTCATGGCCAGCAGACAGCTGATTCCTTCCCACAATTGGACTGGGAAACAGTCTCCTGCAACACAGCTGAAAACACATTTCATGGACCATGTGTTGAAATACCATATCTCCAGTAAGATGGAGACATATCTGCTTCTATCTGATGACTGTGTCCAGGCCTTTTCATAATTATGGTGATGTAGCTTCTGTTGCCTGTCTGTGATGGCATGAGTGGAGGCAGGCCAGCCACGGGGCTAATACTGGATTGTTGGATTACAGAGATACAGGTGGCAGGTTCTGTTGTGGCAGCTACAGCTGTACACAGGCTTTGTAGGGCAGTCACAGTTTGCAGCTTGGGAAATCATTGACTGAAGTTTAGGATATAACATCACACATTCCTTGCCCACAGTGATACGCTTTAAAATGTTTGGTTCTATCCTTCTGTAACACAATGTACTCAGAAGGCATTTGGTACCGGACACTGATTTATAAACTCTGAGCCCAGGACAGAAGGGACTACCTCATCTGACCACCTGAAAAAACAGAGCATTGCATTTCACTCACTTATCCCTACACTAAGTGTAGTTATTTGAGAACTTGATTGCAAGATGTTTGAGTCAAATGTACGTGAAGAGATAAAAACCCCACTGGTTCTCTTGGCATTTATTCCCACGGTTAATTCCCCACTCCACCCCTGTGCTTAGAAAACAGGTGTCTATCTTCTCACCTAAAAACATGAAGGATTTCTCACATGGTATTAACTGGTTCATATCAGTTCACATCATGGCTTTTTCTCTGCTGGCACAAAGGGCTATGTAGGAGCTGGTACCTCCTCCTGGTGTAGGCATGAGGATGACAGAACTGAGCCAGGACACAGGTGATGCACAAGCCTCAGCCTGGCTTCTGTGCAACTCCCTTGGCTCAGGCAACTGCTGCAGGCATGGGCTGCCTGCCTCGCCTGCTCAGCATCACCTGTCCTAGGGACCTGCCTGTTAGTGCAACAGCTCTGGCATCTCTGCTGCAGAAAGGGGGGCCACCCCTCACAGAGAGGTGAAGGCAGCAGTAAATGAGGAGCTGAGGTCTCTTCCTGTCAAGAAGCTTCAACTCCAGAAGTCTCCACTCTGAGGCAAGCCTATGTACAACGCTTCATGCTAGTTACTTCTTGAAGCAAAGCCTGTCCTGGGAATACCAGGCCAAACTAAAATGCATATTCATTGATGTGTTGTCTTCCCTGAAGCTGTATCACAAACATCAACACAGTGCCAGCTATGATGTCCTATGTTCCTCCGTCCCACTGCAAAAACTAGGTTTCCCCATTCATCTGACCCTAGAGGGAATTGAACTGGCTTATTATTGTAGGAATACCATATTTCTGCTTTGTTTTGCTGAAGTATCGCTCAGTTACTTTGGGAGTGCATGTAACTACTAATAATGATTAGTAACGTTGTTTAATCTGAAAGAAATGCTGAGATGACTAGAAGCTCCTCCATTATTTCTTTGAAAGCAAAACCCATATTTGTCCCAGACCCAGGTCATGGTAGTCCCAGATAACAGCAGGAGCACCAGAGCCTGCAGCCCCTGTTTCTGGCCCTCATGAGCAGTGGGTACTCATGCTGGATGCTCACACCCAGTCTGCAATGGTTGCAGTGGCTCTTGCTGGGAAAGAAAGGGTAACTTCACCTCTGTTCTGGGGCAAATGTAGGCTGATTCACATGGTACATGTTCCTGTGAATAACACTGTTTCAATGACTTTCAAATTCCCTGGACTAAGAACAGCCCCTCACTGCATTTTCCTCTAGAAAACCAGTGCAGCACCCAAATGTGAGGCTGAAGGATGTGCCTGAACAGTAATTCTGTGTCTACTCTCAGCACCCACCCTTAACTCAAGAGAGTCTCAGGCTAAGGTGGTCCTGCTGCTAAAGCTATCACTCTTGCTCTATGCGATGCAAGGCTATATAGAGCAGGTACCTCAAGATTATCAAAATATGCCAATATTTCAAAGAGCATGCTGAAGTCAAACTGGGCCAATATAATTTGTTGGCACACACATCTCTCTCTCTCTCTCTCTCTCTCTTTATCTATCTATGTTTCTTCTCCAGCTGGGTCACCATAAAGTGTTACATGCTAGAGAAATTAATCTTGGTTTTCTCACCCAAGCCTCAGTAAATGGATTATGACCTCTGTCATACAGCTGTCACAGACAGGATGACACTTGGGCATTGATATATGACATAGACAGTGTTTACCTATCAGCACAAATCCTGCAGCTGAGAGCACAAAAAGCATGGCCACAGCAAGGGATCCTTCTGTTTTGTGCCAAAAGTGTTGACCAGACAATACCATCTTTGCAAGTAGACTTGATTGTCTCCAGTCTTGGTGAGACCAAGGAAGCAATCTGTGCACAACACCTCACTCATCCTCTTCCCCTCATCTTCTTTTTTGTTTCTTTCCTGACACTTCCCTTCTGCTTTCACTGTATAAACTTGCCATTGTTATTAATGTCTTGCTCCTTGTTCCTTCCTGCTTTGACTTAATAAGGCAAGAAGAGAGGAGCAGCCTCCAGAAAGAAATAAATATTATTACTACACGGGGATGAAAACTACACTGTTCCTGGGTTGTAGGCTACCACATTGTCATTGTGTTTCTGGGAGAGCCAGAAAAGACAGCCAAAGTCCTTAAACTACCCATATCATATAATCTATAATATCCTGTAAAGTGCGCCAAGGAGTTCTGAATATCTTGGGCAGATGAAATCTCCAGCAAATTTGTCCTCTGAGCTCATCCTGCTTGCAGGTGACAGGGATGGGTGCAGTCCTTTGATGCAGCGCAGGCCTTATGTGTGTGAGCCTAGTGTCAGAGGACAGCTATATTTACCACAAATGCTGCCTGTGTAGGAAAAAGTGGAGGCTTTCCCTGATGTGAACTGCTGTGAGCTATGAGTCTCCATGTATCAGATTGAGTGCACCTGGGAAGGGATCTCTGCACACAGGACAGTGCAAATAAAATGTCAAAAGGCTTTGATATACTGGAGAACAGTGAGAGCAGGAAATTTTTTATATACAAGAAATTTTGTCAGTTTAAATTTCCAAACATAAGTCAAACAACTGTGTGAGATTATCCATTTTTAAATTTTAAAGTTCAACTTACTGCTTTAGCGTTCTTAAAAATATGGTCCAAATTCTTCAGATGTGAAGAATCCAGATAAAGAAGTACAATATATGTGTGAACATCCCATTTTTCACTATGATTTTTATCCTGAAAATTTTGCAGTGTGCACATCAGTCACTTCGCTTACAGTTTCTGAACCCTTTGTTTTATGTCAGACAAGTCTGACAGGGGTCTCCAGGTCTCAAAGGTATTCAGATTCCTGATAGTTTCAAATAAATCAGCTGACTGGACTCAAATGAATTCCCCTTTCAGGGAAATTTAAGCAAAATAACTATTACTCTGTCTTTCCATCATTGGTCACCCACTGCATGAGGAGCCAGCCAGCATGTATGTTGGGATTTGGTGCCTCTGCCTTGGGGTGTCCTGTGAGAAATGTTCTGTTGTTGCAAAGGAGTTAGCTGAGCTACCAGGCAGGCACAAATTCGTAGGAAGTTATATCTCCTTGCTTTTCTTGCTCACAGAAAAAAAAATCCAGTCGGTCCCAGCACAGAGTCTCCTGGGCTTTGAGGAGGTGATGAATGTTGGTCTTGGTGTAGTCCATCATCCTCTCCCTCCATACAGCCCTAAATATACATTATGATTTAGAAAATTAATGGAATTTTTGTGCTGTTTGAACTAGTATTGATTCCACTCCAAAAGTAACATGAAGCATGGTAGTATATCAGGGACCTGAAAAGTCCCAGGTTGTTACGTGTTGGCAGGGCACAGTAGGAAGAGGAATGAGCTCACATGGCAGCTAATACAAAAAAAAATTTGGAGAATCACTTCTAGTGTTTTCTACTTTTTTTTTTTCATGTTTGGCAAAAGAAGAGTCCTGAAAAAAAGTCTCTTGAATGTTCCCAGGCTATTCTATTTTCTAGTGTGGAAGAGATTATTCACATTATCTTGTATTGACAAAGGCTTTTCAAGTTACAACGGGACTGATTTTTAGATACAGCATGGCAAAAGTACTTATCTCTTCTGAAAAACCTTTGTGAGAAGCAGTGGCTCAGCCAGCAGTCAGTCCTGCTTCTGACTGAGTCAGGGCAGTAGCTGGAGCCCACCAAGAGATGGGATCAGCCAGCCACCACCGCATTTTTGATGGGATTTTTTCCCCACCTTCCTCTCAAAGACCTGTACCACATGCATTTCAGGTGGTATTTCAGCCTCCCTTCTACTTGGTACGGATTTGTTTGACAAACAGCTGAGATGCACCAGAGAGCAATACAGGAAGAGGCCAAAGTACTGTGGAGTGGCATAAATACATGTGAGTGCTAATGCTACTTATGGGGGACTCTGACCTTGCTGTGACCCGGCAGGTGACAGACAGAGCCTGTCTCATGCACTGTATTCAGACAAATTTCCTGGTTCACTTTTTCTCTGGTTGCCTAATCCTTCCTCAATGACACTTGGAGGATAGTACCTGTTCTGAGACTCCCAAACAGTTGCAGACAGGTTGGGTGCCAGGGCCCCAGGCAGGATTTTAACCACCTAGGGCTTGAGGTGAGGCTATTACACCATGCAGCACCTTTTTGCTGAGTCTGTAGGAAGATTAATTTCTGCTATTTTTGTTTGCAGTGGGTTTTTTTGGGATTTGGGTTTTGTTTGTTTGTTTGTTTTTTAATATGTGATTATGCTTCCTACGAATCTCTTCCCGCTTGGAAGGGAAAGAGCAAATGGAGTACTGCAGTGCACACCACATGGCCACAAATGTCTGATCACGTTTGACGAACAATAATACCAATACCTAGTGTTAGAAAACACGCTACAGAGAATGTCTGTCTAGTCATCCATCCAACATTCTGCAAAGGGGAAGAGGAGGTAAAGGGAAAGGCAGGTGACTCTCCTTCAATACACACACACACACCCCCTTGCCAGCTGCCCTCCGAGCTGCTTGACGCATCCTGGCTAACAAATGTAAAGAGAAGACCAACGGAAATCCTAAGCACCTCTGGAAATGATGACATGATATCTCATCACCAGCTCTATAGGAATAGAAAAATAAATTTGTTTGCACTAAATAAATTATTAACTGTGATTCATTCACTTGATTCAGCAGTTAAAAGCTTGTACCTTTTGTTTTCTTGTGTATTGCTGGGAAGTACATGTTGAAGCGCCAGAAAGCAGAAAGGACTTCTGTAAAGATTCAGGTTTTTGTTAATATTTCAAATCCTATTTTATTCACATGTATCTGAAAGGCAGTAAGAGAGAAGATAAAATAAACAAAGTGTTCATTTCTTTATGCGATTTCTTGTCAGGGCAGGCAGGCCATATTTTCAGATGCTCTCCACAGCAGTCCTGAAATAAAGCTGCCTGACTGTACAATCAGATTACGCACAGCCAATGCAAGTAGGAGCAGCCCTGCCTCAGGGACACAGATCCTGTAAACTTACACTTATGCTGACTCCAGACTGCCGTCCTCTGGTTACCTTGGATAGTCCAGGGATTTTGCACCCCTGTTTCTTCAGGCCTGCTGGCAACATACACCTATCTAGATCAAGTTGAATAAAATAAGATTTGACTGCATAGCTAAAGAAAACATAGCGTGAACAAGAGGGTGACTCAAAGATATCAATATTCCAGTGTTATTTATGTTAGGTGTTACTTCAGGCTGTATTTATTTATTTCGGAAAACCCAAAACACTTAACTGATGGGTTTGTATGCCGTTTGTCCTGTTACCTTGTGTTGGCAGAAGTAAATGGGCCAGGACAGGAAACGTCAGAACACAACAAAAATCTCTAGAAGTTTCTTTTGCTTCCAAATCTCTCTGACTTTGCTTTTAGCTTTGAACTAAACCACAAAAGCAGTAAATTTTGAAACTGTAAAACAGAGTGATGTGTTAAAACATTAGATCTGTACAGGATTATGCTTTCAATGAGGAAAAGTGCAGGGCCTGGTTAATGTTTAAAGACTTTAAGAATAGTAGATATTCAAACTTTTCCCTGTGAAAACAAAGAAATATATACAAACCTAGCTTTTTACAATAGTTAAAAACCACTAATGTGTATATATAAATTAATTTATTCTAAATTAACTACTTCAGAGACGTGATCACAGCTATCGACTGTTCTTTAACATTATTAAAATATCTTGATTTAATACCATGAAATCTCTGGTGACAGTCAGAAATTTCTTTTTTTAATAACCTCTTTTACCATTACAGTATTTTCACATGCTTTGGGCTTCTATTTAATGTTGGCTACTACAAGGTAAGCTCTAAGCTGGTCAGCTTTCCCATATAAAAGTCCAGTAGCTCTGGTGAACCTGGAGTCACAGGATTCAGCAGGGAGCGCTCCCCCAGTCCAGCCGACAGCCTCATTATTCATCTTTTGAAATATTTCAGCTGCAGAAATGATACACTTACGTAACATGTACTTGAGAAAAATAAAACCATCTCTGCTTTTAAAGAGGAATGCTCTGCAGCTCCTGCCACCACTTAATTCTCACAATTTCTTCTTTTTCTATAAAGTGTGAACTAGAAAAACATCATGAATGAAAAATAGTGATGACCAGGAAAGATCAAATAGAAAAAAAATGGCAGATGAGAACAGAGGACAGTGCCACCTTAAAAAAGAAGTACCTAAAAACATTCCAGTTCTTCTCATTTAGCAACAATCCTCATATTACATCACAGCACACACAGCACCTTCCATTTTACCTGGAACCACCATCTCTTCATGTGAAAAGGGGAACTAGAACAATGTATTAAACAAAAACAACATCAATTTAGCATTCTGTGACCAGCAACTGTAGGAACTGGAGCTGGGAATCTGGCAGTCAGTGTGTCACCCAGCCATGCCCCAGTGCCTGAAATGGCTGCAGGACTTGTGCCCCCACCACCTCATGGTCTCCATGCACATCAGTTGTTTCTCTGGCATGGCAGATACAGGGAATTCTTTCCAATGGCTAGACTTCAAGAGGTCAGTCACGAACCAAGGGTTTGCCTCTGCTATAGCTGCAGAGATGTAGCTGCTGTGAGGATGAAGATCTTGCAATGGATGGTGTCTGCAGCAGTGTGCTCAGCCATGTGCTTGGTGGAAGTGTGGTGACACCACCATGAAAGTCCGAAATCTCCAGCCAGATCTCTGCATAATTTCTTGTACATGGACCTCCTGAAGAGGTGTCTAGGCACAGAAGTGCCAACATAGACCATAACTTCATGTTACAGCTACTGATAATAACTGGAACTGCTCTTCCAAAATCTCTAATACACTGGGAGGCAAGAAGGAATGTGGTTTGGCAGGCAGAGTGGGCCTGATTCAACCAACTGCTTATGTGTCACCGAAATCAATGGTGCTATTTAGAGGCTTAATTGCTTTGCTGAATCCAGGCCAAAGGGACAAAAAGCAAGATGGTTAAGCTGCAAAGCTTGGATATATATCTTAAATCTTGAACACTTAGATCCTTTATCAATATTATGATTCTCCTCAATAATTCACAGTTGTTCAGAAAAGTTTCAAAGGAAACGCATGCCTCACTTTTTGGCCCTGACTTAGCAAACATTTTGGTGTACCAGTATTCATGCAGATAGTACCATTTTCTTAAGAACAGAAAGACACAAGTGAAGTGCCACGACAGGCTGTTTTTGCAGGTCAGATCTGTATTTAATATCTGCAGCATTTAAGCATTCCTACCAAGGTTATACAACTGCTAGAGACATCTGGACCTAATACTGAAATGTTCCTATTGCAATCTGTGTGTGCGTGAACATGCTTGTGCCAAAATACTTATTTAAAACTGTCTTTAAAAGAAAGAACAATAAGTTCAAGAAGTTATAATTTTTTTCAGTTGTTTTTCTTTCAATAACAAACACACCTCAGAAAAATAAAAATTAACAATTTCAATACCAGTGTTGAAATAATGTTTTTACTCACTGGTTAGTCAGAATCCATAAAGAATGGCTGCATTTGCCCTAATTAATGACCCGTTTTCAGGAAAGGCTTTAATTAACATCTGACATTTAAGCAGCACTACAGTGTGGTGTGCAATTATCACCTGGCCTACTTTGGTGTGATTCAAATGCTCTTGGAGTAAAAGATGCTTTTTTTTTCCTGAAAGTTTTACAGAACCGAGTAGCAACAGAGAGCTAAGGAAGTGAAGGAAAGAAAGCCAGATCTTCAAAGAGATTTAAAGTGGAGTTTCCCAGTACAATTAGCCCATCCCAGTGGCTGGCTGCCTCCTCAAAAGAGGGGGACCCACTCGTGCACCTCTCAGCTTTGCCCTGGGCCATGTATTTCTAACCCACTTCCTCTCCCCAAACTGGCAAAGCCCTGAGTGCCATTGGGAGCATCAGAATTAATAATATAACTGAGGCCATTTGATAACTCAATGCTGCTAAAACAGGATGGTCTTCCTCCTCTGGTTTCCTCCATCTTCCTTCCCCCGCTTTGTGTCCCTCAGGCTCCACTAGCACAAGCCAAGCCGGTTCAGTTCCTTAGCCCTGGAATCAAAAGAGAAACTAGTTGCTGTGCTAAAACAGTTTCCTGACAGTTTGGTGAGCTTAGCTGGCTCACTTTTGGTTCTCACTCCCAGGAAGGAGAAGGAAGAACTGTGGGACCACCACCTCCCAGTGGCAGTGGGTTGGTATTTTGTCTTGTGAAATCAGATCTTATCTTGTGTAGGATGATACACCACACACAAGCATATTTTTGTACTGTGTATATTTTCTATCAGAAAATTAGTGTCTAATCAAATGACAGCATTGGTGAAGTGAAAGGTGAGAGCACGCGGCAGGGGCCTGATGGCCCTTTTGGCTGGACTGAGGCCACTCTTCCCATGGTGAGCTGTGACCAGACAGAGGACTTTGCAGAGGAAGGACACGTTACCCTACCTGTTCAGCTTGCTTTATACGGTACGGAAACATGGAACGGTTTATGTTGGAAAAGACCTTTGAGACCACAGAGTCATACACTAACTTAAGTAGCTATCAATGTTTAAATATATCAGTATTTGCCGGGTCACTGAGAGTGTGAGCAAGCACCAAGCTGTGGCCATGCTGAACCTCTCTCCTGCTCTCTGGCCTGATAAATATTTCATTATGCTGTATCAAGAGAAACAGCTTTTGGCACAGGGGCCAGGGCTCCTTTCCCTCAGCTTCCCAAGAATACACCACAGCCTCCTGACCAGAGCACCTTCCCCAGAGAAATGAACTGGTTTGCTTTGGCAGAAGAGGGCATGGGTGACACTTCCCATGCTGTGCTACAGAGGCAGGTGTTTCTTTACCTCATCTTCCAGCCATGCCTTGCTGGAGCTCCGAGTCATCTCTGCAGCAGGAGATCCTTAAACAACATGGACAGAGAACATAAAATCAACACATAGTGATAGGATGGGTATGGAGCTACCTGGGAAGAGCTGAGCCCTTTGCAGACAAATCCAGTGACTGAATATTGTGTGAGAAACAACCCCAGTGTCGCACACTGGCAGCTTAGGTGCATGAAGTGGAGGATGGGCTGACATACAAGTACGGATAAGGTTGCTGTTCTGAGGTACTCACGGTGACTGCCCTGTCCCCAGCCAGCCCCTGCCTAACAAAATCAAACCAAATGTAACTTGGCATGTGGGGCTGCATTTAGAAAGCTGCAGCAGCTCTGAAGTATTTCAGATATCTGTAGTGAGGACAGGAGAGACAGCTGGGGTGGTAGTCTTGTTAGACAACCTGATATAAATCATCTCTTCCCATGAATCACAGCTGTCAGGCACCAATGGGATTTGGGAGCCTGGGTTAGGCTGTAAGGAGAAACTGAATATCATTATTTTGGATCCAGAAACCTAAGTTTTAGAAAGATTTCAGAAATTTAGGAACAGAATGCATGTGTCCACATTTTTCTGTGGGTCTAGTCTTTGGAGTGTATGTTGCACTGTTCTTTAGCCTGCCACACTTTCACACAGAGCTGATGATATTTGCCTCCTAAAAATTATAGTCAAGGGACCCTTTATGAACTGACTGTGGGGTTATATGTTGGTTAGTATCCAATAAGTCCTGAGATCTAAGCCCAGATCTGTCATCTATTTGTTCCATTGCTCTGAAAGGAGTTTATAAAAATAGCACCCAGGAGCTCTCTATCTATTGGAATTCAATATTTCAGTCTGGCAGCCTTGAATCCGAGAGTGAAGCATTGCTCTTTTAGCCAGTACATTGTCACCAGCTTCTGGGTCAGTGACAGGGAATGGACACATTCTATATAATTCAGATGGTGACCTGACTCTCCTAGGTCAGTACTGCTTCTGCAATGCAAGGAGGAAGTGTTATTGAAATCAGTGAAATTATTTGCAAGAATAAGAATAAGCAACTTTGCAGATTTGTACACCTTTTTCTCTTCTTTCTTGTCCTTTCTTAATGTACAAACCTCCGGGGACTAGTCACCATCCTCCTGAAAGTTACAGCCTGTCTGGTCTTTAATGTCTGTTTTCGAAGACGATCTCATTCACCTGTTCATTTTCTTACAGTCCCCATTCTTCATTCTAAGCTCATCCTTATCTTTTCATCATGTCCTATACAACACAAGGCAATAAAATATAAGTGAGGCAAACTGGTTTACGGATCTGCCGCTTCCACCAAGCGCTGCTAGGTGGCAATATGTTACCAGGAAAACCAGGAGCTTCCAGCCACCGTCGCCCTGCTCTGCTTCCGACCGAGCTGGGACGTGCCTGGGCATCGTCCGCTCCGCTCCGCAAGAGGTCAAGGCCTTGGGGCAGGACCTGGTGAGAGCTGCTTCACTCACCCAGATCTGTACTGAGGTTTTCCAGACACAAATGCAGAGCTGAATCCTACTGGAAAAATTCTTTGTGAACTCAAGAGGAAAAATAAGAGGCAAGCCTGCTTGTTGGAGTATTTCTGTTTGCATCGGGAGTGTTGTAATAAGGAAATGTATCCTATTGTATAAAGACAGCACGGCTTGGGACTAGAATATTTCATATTCTTGATTCTCTGAACAATACAAAGTTGAAAGTATCTGTTCAGCATGCAAAGCTTTTGTTTTTCCACATAAATGATTAATTGAAATCCTCTGCATATTCGATCATAATTTTTAACGAACTAGGCCAACTTTGGAACATTTGTATTAACAGTTGGGTTGAAAAACAGCTTTAATAAAGGTGGAGAAGATGTATTTCCAGATATATTTTTCAGCCATCCTACAAATACTTAAAACTGAGTCATCTTAAGTATGTGTATCAACAAGGACAAAGAAAGACTGGCTCATATTTGCTTATTGCTTTGAATATGCAAAGCACTAAGTGATCTTCATTGAAACCTATTTATTTCCCTTGATCTGGCTGCTGGCAATTGTTCTTCCAAGGAAGGAAAGCGAGGGCAGGGCTGTGTACGATGTGCCATTTTATGCCAGCCTCAAGTTTACACAATTACAGTTTGATGCCAGGGTAGTTTGCGGCTTGCTCAGCACTTTGGCCCAGCTGCCAGAGGTGGGTACAGGTGAGCGGCACCTGGAGCCGGGGAGGCACAGCGGCCAGGAACAGCACAGCTGGAAAGAGCTCCCACTTAGGCTGACAGGTAAAATAGATGGATGTGAAAACAGGGAGCCCAAGTCTGTCCTTGTGGCGACGTGGACAGGGAGCTAACATCTCTCCTGCCTGCTGCACAACACCAGGCAGAGCAAGTGGGGGCCCCGCCGCTCCAGGCTGAATCCTCCCGGCAGCGATTCGTATCCTGACCTGAGGCGAGACCTTGTCCTGAGACAGCGGAGAAACGAGGATCTTTAATTACCCTCACCTCGATAGAAACACAGTGCTTGGTTTTTAGAGATGGAGGCGGTCGGTGCGGGAAACAACAACAATGACGACCTGCTTATGTAGTATTTAGCAGCCTTGGAGCTGACAAGTATCGTCTGCGTCAAAACTGCTTAAATTCAGGCAGAGTTCTCGGTGTTTGAGGTCACACCTCTGTGTATGCGGTACGAAGACCTTCCCTGTCGGCCTCAAGTCAGCCCCAGGCTCCCGGGGCTCAACAGGGTTTTCATCCCCTTCGCTGGGCTCGGGGCAGCCCCGACACCGCTGCGCCCAGGGCGCGGGCCGGCGGCTGCGGGCCCGG